>JALMGF010000126.1:2587500-2847500 GCA_023333645.1 Sceloporus occidentalis | reverse complement strand
TCGGGGCATTGCAGTGTTGTGTAGATGGGAGGGCTGTATTTATTATTATTATTATTGTTTGTTATTTATTAGACTATAAGCAGGGCTATAGTATCTATTAGCAGGGTTAGCTGCTCTGACGCAATGCTCCCACTGTGTTTGCGCTGTTTTTTGTTAATAAAGTCAGTTGAAATATCCCAAACTGGCCTACTGAGGGGGATGACAGGTGGAGTCGAAGAGGGGGTCCCGCGCGGGAGGGCTGAAAGCGCGCGTGCTGGGCGAGTGTCCATCCTCACAGGGACAAGTGAGTGTCTGTCCTCTCAAGGGACCTGTCGGGAGGGGTTGTCTGTCCTCTCAGGGAGCCTGTGAGGGGGTCTCTCTCTGTCCTCTCAGGGAGCCTGTGAGGGGGGTCTCTCTCTGTCCTCTCAGGGAGCCTGTGAGGGGGGTCTCTCTCTGTCCTCTCAGGGAGCCTGTGAGGGGGGTCTCTCTCTGTCCTCTCAGGGAGCCTGTGAGGGGGGTCTCTCTCTGTCCTCTCAGGGAGCCTGTGAGGGGGGTCTCTCTCTGTCCTCTCAGGGAGCCTGTGAGGGGGGTCTCTCTCTCTTTTTCTCTCTGTTTGTCTGTCTGTCCTCTGGGTGCCTGTGAGGGTCTCTCTCTCTCTCTGTGCCTGTGAGGGGGGGTCTCTTTCTCTCTCTGTCTGTCTGTCTGTCTGTCTGTCCGTCCGTCCTCTGGGTGCCTGTGAGGGGGTCTCTCCTCTCATGGGTCTGTACACCCTGGGTATTAGTGGGGGAAACATTGACATATATTCATTGCTGAAAGTGCCAGCCGCACCTGAATTAATTCATTAACAGTTAGCAGTAGGCGGGGTTTCATTTGCCTTAACGAGGTGCCCAGGTAAACGCATCGCATGCTGCAGGACATGCACTGAATGAATGCAATTCCTTTACAGCATGCAGCCTGCCTGTTTCAGAAGGAAAAGCGAGACTGCGAATGGTAAGTGATGTCGGTTGCAATTTATTTGTGAGTGCATTACGTACTTACCAAGTGTCCCTCTTTAGTTTAGCCAGTCCCTCCTTGGGTCCCAAATCCCTGTGCCCCCCCCCCTCTTTTCTATGATCTCGCAGTGCTTGCTGGGTATGAGGGCATCACAATGTATCCAGGCCCTGGAATGGTTATATAAACAGAAAAATAAGTGTTGATAAATAAAAACAAAAAATAAACATTGTTTCACCTGCTGCACCCAAATGCATGTGTAGTACGCAAAGTCACAAAAAAATGCTCGGAAAACTCCTACTCATGCTAGCCTCCTAAAACAATTGCCCCCCTGACCATTTGGGAAGTTTGCATGTATGGTATTTATGTTTTATTCATGTCGGTTATTGATTTTATGGTAAACGTTGTGAATTCCGTCACGTTATATGGCCATTTATTGGTATTTGCGTGATATGTGTTTGCTTTGTTTTGAGTACATATTGATTATTTTACTAGCAGGGGCCCTGGAATCTGAATGTGTGTGCTTTTTAGGTTGAGCGCTCCCCATATTTTGTGCATGTTTTCTGAAAAGAGGGAGCCCTTAAATACTGTATTTGCTATTTATTGTATTATAAGATGACCCCCCCCCCAACTGTGCATCTTATTGAAAGAAAAAGAAAAGGCCTGAATATAATAAGACCCTATGAGGGGGCGGAATCAAAACCACTATTTTTTACATAAAACATTTTTTAATAATTACAACTCCTAACAAACATTACCTGCCAAGAATAACATCAAAATAAGTTCAAATAAACTAGAATGTATCAGAGGGGGGAAAAGCAGGTTACATTTCAATTATTTATAATCAGTGATGATTGGAATGATATCACCATCATCGTCCTTTTCTCTTGAATGCACATTTTAAAGCTGCCACTCACTGGTACGCACACTTAAAAGCTGCCACTCACATTTACACGCGCTTACGTTCTGCCACTCGCTCGTGCATGCGCTTACATTCTGCCACTCGCTCGTGCATGCGCTTACATTCTGCCACTCGCTTGTGCATGCGCTTACATTCTGCCACTCGCTCGTGCATGCGCTTACATTCCGCCACTCGCTCGTGCATGCGCTTACATTCCGCCACTCGCTCGTGCATGCGCTTACATTCCGCCACTCGCTCGTGCATGCGCTTACATTCCGCCACTCGCTCGTGCATGCGCTTACATTCCGCCACTCGCTCGTGCATGCGCTTACATTCCGCCACTCGCTCGTGCATGCGCTTACATTCTGCCACTCGCTCTTACGCACATTTATGTACAGTAGTGCGAAGGGAGGACTGGACTAAGGCAGCCTGAGAGTCATGGGATATGTAGTCCACAAAGAATTGCCCCTATTTTAACCAGCTCTAGACCACAGCTCGTGAAGAGCAGCTCATACAGGACTTTGGGCAATCGCGATCGTTATGCAGGATACACTTTATAAAGATCATTCCTTAGCGGTAGGGTCACGTGACCGGTGCCTACGTGTGTCCGCATATTGGCTTGCAGTTCACAAGCGCGTATGAAATGTGCCCGGGGGCTATGGTAGGCAGCTGACGAGCTATATCAGGGGATCAGCGGCAGAAATCTGAGGTCTGTATAAAAGAGGACGTCGATTATTATAAGACCTTGTCTTTTAATTGAGCAAATACGGTAAACGAAAGTCTTCTGCCACCTAGTGGTATTTAAACGGAACTGCTTTATTGTACAACGTGTAATAACTGCTTAGTGTTGGCAGGGACGTTATTATTACATAGCATTAATTATCTTTGATTTATATAGCGCCAACAATTTCCGCGGCACTTCTTGCAGCATTCTCTTCAGTCATGTTTTAAACCATAGCTACTTTGACATATCTAATTAAAATAGCCCATTTTCCACCTTCAAGAAATTAGTCAATTGGAGATTGAAATTTGCACATTTAGGTTTTTAGGAATTATATGACAATCTGAAAGAAATGAGTGATACCGACGTTCATAGAGTAACATGTAGAATCTCATAACACCTCAGAGGTCTCGTGTTCAGGTAATTACGTATGAAGAATGGACCTCCGAAATCTCATGTGACTACATTTTACCCTATAAACATTGGTCATCACCCAGTACTTTCAGATAACATTTTAATCTTTTAAGATTATATATTGAGATTTTTTTTTTTTTCTTCACAAGTAGATCAAAGCTTTTAATATATACATCAGTCTAATGACTGAAATGGGGTGTGTTCTGTAAAATCAAATGAAAGAATTATATATAATAAGTATGGAGTATGCCTATTGTACTGGGGGGGAGGGGGCATGCAGTACCCCTTAGTACACTCTAGGTGGCAGAGTTGTATTGTGCTACACGTACCTGTTCCTTTACCCGCCATGTAGCGAAATAACGATTGAGACATCCACAGCAGTAACATTTACATTGAAGTATGTATAATAACACTTAATTTGAACGTTAGAATATATCAGTATACACATTCATGATCCCGTCTCCTACCTGTATTATAATGCTTCCCATGTCATTTATTTTACTGCCACCTTTGTCATTATGTGTCCTGTTATCCCTTGCCATATATAATCCATCTTGTCACATGTAGCAAATGGATAAGCTTTACTGAGGTGAATGCCATATCTAGACCTAAAGAAGCTTCCTCTTGACTCTCCGTTGCTTTCTCGTGACCGTTTTTAGGGGCTTTTTTTTTATTATTATTAATTTTTTTTTTAATATACTAGCCATGTGGAAGACACAGGGTTAATTAAAATTAGTCTTATTACACTTTGGGGATACTTTGAATCTTTTATTTTTCTTGAGAAAACAAACAAAATATAAGTAACAACTGTGATTATAGCTTGTGTTTAAAATGTATCGCACCAGATTAAGGTCTTTGTCACACGGAGTATAAGACTCCGCAGCGGAAATCCATCAAGTTTATCACGGCAAAATATTTTTCATCGTAATGGCAAAATCTGCTCTTCAGGAACATCTTCTGCTACAAATTTGGCTAAAGAAAAATGCTTGTACCCTTTTTCTGCCTGGAAAACATTACGAGCTAATTATTCATGGTCGGCTATGGTATATTTAGAAATTACTAAAATATTCTAGTCTTGGCTTTTCATTGTAATGTAATTTAGGTTGGAAAAAAAACTACATATGTCCATCAAGGTCATCCCTTCTACCTATCCTTCCTGCTTGTGATACAGTAGAAGGCAAAAAAAACCCAATGAACCTTTTTTTCTTTCGGATTTCGCTACTTAGTGGGAAGATTCCTTTGTGACTCCAAAAGACAATGTTTGTTTCTTACATTTTTTTTCTGAATATGCATTATTTTTGGCGATTCCCTGGTCTGTTAAAATGTGTAAATACACTCACTCGGAATGATATTATTGGATTTAGTTCAGGCGTTCATCAAGTCGGCGTTGTCTGTCCTGCTGATTTATGGTTATAGATGGCACAACAACAGCCGGGGTTTGGAAGCGTCCCAGCGATTACACTGGAAAGAGAAATCACAGAGCTGAGAGCAAGGTGCTTAAAGATTACCTGCCAGAATGCTGGATGCGGCTCGGTGCAATGGGAGTGTTTCTATGCTCCATAACAAATTAAGTTCCAAGCGGAAAATGATGGAGAAGACCGAACGCAAAATGATGCCATGTCCTACTCCGGTGCGGGCCGCTAGCAGGCACGCGTGAGATCGTCGCTGTGATTAATAACAGTATCTGCTGGTGGAACGCAGTCCCTTTGATTGATTTAGAATTGATTGACGTAAGCCACAACGCAGAGGGGTCCGTTTAACAACATGACGGAGAACTATAAATGGGTGGCTAATACCCCTGTTTAATATGTTAGCTCTCCCCTGCTGAGAAAACTAAAGGATCCCTTTCCACTTTAATTTAGAGACTTGCCTTTTAAATCAAAGCAATTTGTGCTAATAGCCAATGTCTCGCCGAGGTTTTGTAATGGTAACATTATATCCTCCTCCGTGTTATCAGCGTTCTATCTACCCTCCACATTTAAACGTTTTCATTAATATTACGGGAGGAGGAAGAAGGTGCGTGAGACCAACAAATGGGCCCAAGGGGGCCTAAAAAATCAGGGAATGAAAGGAGAACTGATCAGGGAGGGGGTCCGGTGCGGCTGTTGACAAGAAGCTAATTTTAAGGGATTTTCAGACAGTTTGGTCAACTTCGCCTGCCATGGAAATCATTTTGACGTGGTCAGGGAACCCTTTCAACATGGCAGAATTAAAAGGGATCGTATATTGTGAGTAACTGGTTTAATGACGGAGAGAAACAAGCTGGAAGACAATCCGAAATGTGTCAAAACGTATCCAGCTGGCAGTTCAAGCGGAGGAAAATCTTTAGTTCCAATGGTGTCAAAAGCTCGTCTGACTCCTTAATGTATTTACTGCGTGCAAATGTTTAGTTATTGAGGTTAGAGATTTTTGTCACGATTAACCCTTTGACTAGCATACATGCAATTGGCTGCTACTACTCTCACTGGCCTGAAAGGGAGAGCTTCAGAGCATGTGCAGGAAGTGTTCTTAAGAATGCTTCCTGCTTACACTTCCTGGTTCTAGGACAGGTAGCCAATGGGAGTTTTTTGAGATTGGGGTTTTTGCCAGAATCTCAGAGTGAAGGGGCAGATTCTGAGGGTCACAATCTGGAGCTGAGTCTTCCCTACTCTACACCGCTGTGATCTTATATAAGACTCCCTACTGGCGCTTTTGCTACCAATGTCTTATGGCTGATGTCCCTGCTTGAATTAAGGTGACCGCTATTGGAGCCTTTTGGGTAGCACGTTTGGAGTCTCGCGTCGCCTCGTTTAGAAAGTTCCCAGGTTTTTTATTTCACAGGTCATTGAGTCGGCTTAATGTCACACAACATTTGGAATTAAATGAAATTACAGCCTATCTGTCTGATATAGACGTTGATGTTTTTTGTTGCATTTGCTGCCTTCCGTAGAATATATATTATGAGAAATAAGCAGAAGTAAAGTAATCCTTTTTGATAATCTTAGTCATCCGTTGTTTCCCGTATGAGCTGTATGTCCCTTTTTACTTAGAAATAAAGTGATCTACTGCAGCCAAAATAGATAATATTGCACTTATCCTTCTGTTTTGTGAGTTAGCCAGAAATATCATAAATTAAAGCCAAAATGTCACTTTGCCCTGCAAGAGTATTGGAATATATTTTTCATCTTTCAGAGCTTTTGGAACAGTTTTGAATGTGAATAAATTACTTTAATAATAAAAAAAGATATATTTTACCGTTTTCATGCAAGAATTATTGAGGGTAGTTGCGATTCATATTGATTTTCTTTCTCTGACCTTTTTATTCCGTAAAATTTTTGTTGGTGTTATGCATTGTAAATAATGGGAAAAGGCAGATCATTTTAATCCGTCGCATATTGCAAAACTGATAGCCAAAGGTAGTCATCGAAAACCCTCACCGAATTAAAACGGAATTTTCACAAAATCATCATTGAACCCAGTGCTGAAAATCGTATATCATGCTTTTTTTTTTTTTTTTTTTTTTTTTTTAATTTTCTTTATTTTCTTCTGGTTTTAAGTTATTCAGATTTATATTTTCCGTGCCTCCGGTGTAGATGCAAACTTTCTTCCATTTCCCATGATTATTGGATACAGATTGCTGCGGAATCCTACTCTCCGGCCAAACAGGAAGTTGTAACCTGACTTCCTGTTCTCTCCCCGCATTGTTTTAGCAGGCCGAGCGTTTCTTCCAGCCATGTAGTCCCTTTCAAGAATATCATGACATTTAAATCGGTCATTCGGTTATTGATACTCGGCAAAAAGGGAAAGAATAAATGAAATATGTTGTAAATATGTATTCAGATCCTACAAAATCTGAAGAAATGTGTTGTTTCTTTCAGTTACGGGATGGCCGAGTATTTCTATTAACGCACGATACACCATTACTCCTTTGTTTCTTCTTGTTTTGGTTGATTTGTTGCAGCCTATATATTTCTTTTACAAATTCCATCTTTTG
Organism: Sceloporus occidentalis; assembly: GCA_023333645.1. Classification (NCBI taxonomy): domain Eukaryota; kingdom Metazoa; phylum Chordata; class Lepidosauria; order Squamata; family Phrynosomatidae; genus Sceloporus; species Sceloporus occidentalis. The sequence goes on along the minus strand of JALMGF010000126.1, from coordinate 2,840,522 downwards.
CATCTTTTGTAATGTTTGCTTTTTCCAGATTTGTTTTTCTCTTCTTTTTTTATTTTTTTTGAAAGCTTTAAATGCCTTTTGTGTCCCCGTGGGGGGCCGTGCCTAATTTAGACAAGTTGGGGTAGAACTTGGAATATTTGGGTACCCACAGCTTGTGATCCAGTTAAGACGCAAGTGGCCACTAGAGCTCTATTTTATAGACTCAGTAAATTAGCTGATGTGTTACCAATAACCCGTAAAATTGCATTAATCCTGTTCCAGATCATCATCGATAGCTGAATTTCCTAAGTGAACGCTATACCCTGACCTACAAACAGCATGAATTCCTCCTCTCCCTCTCCCTCTCCCTCTCCCTCGTGTTTCTCCTTTTCTTGTATAAGTAGCTGTTGGATTTGGTACTATATGGCATAAGAGTTTAAGAACCTGCAAACAACCCATAGAGTTAGTTGGCTTAGCGGGAACTACCCGTCATTTCCCTTGCGGAAAACCAATTTAAAAAAAAAATATATATATATATATATATATATATATACATATTTTCTCTGAATTTGGTCTTTGTGGGGGTTGATACAACAGTTATCTGTAAGGCCATAATAGTGAAATACCAAATGCCTCTTTATTTACTCTGAAACCAAGTCCTTTTGCTTACCATAGGATAGAATTTATCATTAAATCACAGCCTTTCATCATATTTTCCCTGTTTATGGTTAAACGGAGATTAAATACACTGTAAATTTATTTACTCAAACCCCTGGGAAGGTAATTGTTAGAAACAGATGCAATAGGGATTAAAGAAGTCACCGATTTCCATAAAGATGCTATTAGGTTCTAATTGGCTTGGGTTCTATTTAGAATTGCAGACGGAATTGCAGATAGAAATGTAGTTACAGTATTCCCCGAATGTTCTGGGAAGTTCCATCAATAAGTTGAAACAATATTGCATTATAATCAAATTGTAATGCAAGAGGATGACATTTTAACCTTTTAATTTAATGTTTGGAGAGACTTTGAAAGTTCCTGTAATTTTTTTTTTTTAGTATTTTTTTTTTTTTTTTTTTTCTTTTAGCAAGCAAGAATGAAATCATTTTTTTTTTTTTTATAGAGATTACCGTTTAAGAACCACCATACAAAATTCTGGAATTTATGCAACTTTATTTCCCCAGTTACAGCAGTTTTATGTAACTAACTGAATAGCGCTAGGCGTTCCTTCGCTTAAGAAAGTCCATTTAATAGTCGAGTTAAAATTTGGTTACTCTGTTTCACGTTTGTTGTCCAGTATTGTATTTTTTTTTTTTTTTTTTAAACCCCGTCTCTAAATCCCAGAACATCTCTCCTATAATAAAGCTTTGACCGTGAGAATGTGAGAAATATATGATCTGCGGTATGACTGTGGAGTATTGCTGCTGAAGGGCGTTTTGACACCTGAAGACGCAGATAATCGTTAGAAAACTGCTTCCGACTTTGATCAAATCCACTTTGAAACTTTTCCCGTCTACTAAGCAGCTCTCAGAGGATCTACGGTGGAATTTACTTTTGCAGCAGTTCAGCTCCGAGGGAAGATTCGTGTTACAATATTAAATCTCTCTTCGCTTTTCCTCTCTGCTCATCGAGATGATGCTAGTAGACCTTCTGTGGCACGCGGCAGACTCCCTCGGAGGAGATGCAGGCATTGTATTCATCGATAAGCTAAAAACAGCTTGGCATCACGTAACAAGTTCCTCGGCTCACCCCCCCCCCCCCTGCGGTGCAGTAACAGAAAGTGCAGCGGAGTGAGACAAAATAAAACAAAAAAGCAAGACTAAATAAGCAAGAGAACCAACCATGGCAGCGTTTCCATGTTTTTCTGTAGGCTATGAACATTATAATACATTTTATTATTTTGTCTTTTCGATAGAACTACTTGATATGTCTCAGTGAAATGAATTTGAAATATACAGTGCCCTTTAGAATTACCTGGTTTTCTGAATGAACTTGTTCGTAAAATGTGATCTGATCTACATTTAAGTCGCACGTATACTCAGATACAATGTGCTGAAACTAATAACGTACAAACAATACTTACATATATAACGTAACAATTTGACTTACAGATGAGCAGGGCTCTGCTCAAAGTATTTTACAATCTAATTATAATCTTTTGATATCTTTATTGAATCCTTCAAGCCTTTAACTGATACTCTAGGGTACCTCATTGGGCATTCTGCGTTGTGCCCTTGGAGTCATCTTGGCTGGGCGCCCGCTTGTAGCCACAGTACTAAATTGTCTCCACTTTATAAACAATTTGTGTAACTGTGGACTGATGAATTGTAAACTCGTTGAGATTACATTGTAACCCTTCCCAGTTTTATGCAAATTAAATACTCTTGATTGTAGGTCTTTTGAGACAGGTTTGCTAACTCCCGACTCCAATTAGCTTTTGTTGAAGTGATTGAGATAGAGGTTCACACGCACTGTGAATGTATGAATGATGTATTCAATATGGACAAGAACAATACAATCATATGTGTGTTATTAGTTAAAACAGGTTGTTTGTGCATTATTGTAACTTAGATGAAGATAAGTCAAAATTCTGATTATACATAAAAATAATTATACATAAATGGAGTAATTCCAAAAGTTAACTTTTTTCTTTATACTTACAGCATCTGTTTATGTATTTTTGTGATCACGTTGTTTTTGCCATTAACTCTTATTGGGGTTTAATCAGTTCAAGTATTTAGATTTCCTATTATCGCTCTGCATTACGGAGTGCCAACCTCAACAAGTTCCTCTTGCAAGAAGAGCTGAGTGCCATCTTGTTGCCTTCTTGTAGTTTTAAAACAATTGACACATCATGAACTTGATGAGACAGACTGCTTCGTCACACCTAATAACCTTTGGTTTAGTGGATGAACCCATAAATCTTATGTTTAATGGCCAACAATGTTTTATTTGTAGTTTATAAGTTCAATGCAAGTATATCTGTTCTGGACAGCTTGTTTCTTCTGAGAATAAAAGCATGGAATCGGCCCCATTCGGCCCCCGACTAGTCTGCCCGTTTCTCCTGCTGTAAAGACTCAAACCTTAATCGGTCGTTGGTCTCGTCTTAGATTCAGGATCCCATGCATGTTTAATTAATTATATCACTCGTGCTTCACCTCATGCTTGACCTCCTTTACCAACATAAACTAACCCTCCCAAAAGGTGTATAAAACCGTGCCAGAAGACAAATCGCACCTAAGTACCAGGTTTCAGTATGTCTTTGGTTAACCCCAATGGCTCATCATCTGGGCTCCTTTCTTGATTGAATATCTCACTAACCATCATCCCAGACACGCAGCTGGACAGAAGTTATAGGCAGTTCCCTTTTACCCAATAGAGACTCTTATTTGGCCAACACGCATGCCCTTCGTGTGAAGTATTTACTTTGTGCGTGTACGGGAAATAGAGGGAAATCACTCAGCACGTATAGCAAAAATATGGACGTTTTTCTTTTTCTTCCTATTCTTTTAAACATATGTAATTATTCCAACTGTTCAATTATGAAACCTCAACTTTTCCCACCGCTCATAACGGCAGACGGAAGAGATCAAAACAGATTGTTTTGTCGTTTGTGTCAGAATGTTCATCGACTCCCAGTCATATGTTTCCAAAAAGAACATCAAACAATTATTCATCTTAACACTTCCCCTCCTTCATATTCAAAATATCTTCATGTAGGATGGGAAATATTTATTTAGAGATCAAGGACGGACTTAGGTTGGAGTCTTTGAGTAGGAAAACGAGCAGACCAGATGGGCCAGTTGAACCTTTTTAATGTATATGTTCTCATTTAACTCACGTGGAATGGGTTTTAATTCACGCTCGTTGCTTTTCCTTTTGGTTTTTATTTAATGTTCTCCCCTTTTTTGTTGGAGGGGGGGGGCTGAAGAGATATTTGCTGGTGATGGCCAAGGCACCAAAGCTTCTAAATCTGTAAGCTGTTTTTGCGTTGCGGATTGATATTAATGTATCCATTACTAGCCCTGTAATAACTCAAGCTTCCTAATAAAACTGTCTTTATAACTTCATAAACGTGCCCCCCTATCGGCACGGTTCATCTGTCTTCCTAATTGAGAAGACTCTGCTTTATTACAGAGAATCGGACAACGAACTCATTAAGTTACTGAAAAAATGAGTAGGTATTATGCACAATTGCTGAAACGATAGTACGATTTAATGTGCCTTTTTGTGTATCTTCGCTTTATAATGTTCTTAACATATCGCAGGATATGTTGTGGGGAATTTCTGAACGTAGCTGCGGACGGCACGTACCCCCCCCTTGTTGAGGTCTGGTATCTGTTTTAACCATTAAAGAGATTTCTGCGATGCCCCTGCCTACGCGGATTAGGATAGGCACACGTCAGGTGTTTGGGTCAGATATGTTTCCTGGTCCCCGTCTGTTGCCTTTTTATGCTACAATAAGATTTTCATCAGAATCATCAAACTGTAACATAAAAATTACACAAAAACTCCCCAAAGCGCTCTACAGGGACATGGAAAATAATCCAGCACCTGCAAAATATTCAAATGGTGTCATAAACACCGATACCCCAAACCACTTGTATAATGCTTTTTAAATATTCATGGTATCTGGCTGTGGCTTGTGTCACATTTATTTATTTACATTGTCTGTAGTTTATTCCCATCGGATGATACACTACTGTCGTGGCTTTTAACTCAATACACATCATCCATTTAGTCCTGAAAAGTCATGTTCCATGTAAACAAGTTGTATTTTTCAAGTTAAATTGGAAAAGGAATTCAGCTCTAATGTGAATGTTTGTTTTTTTTCCCTTCCCTTAATTGCATTAAAAGTCGAAAACGGAAAGCTCAAGCTGCACAGGGGCCAATAATAAAAGGAAAAAAAAAGGGGGGGGGGGTTTCCATAGCAACTGCCGCAGCAAACTCATGCCATCCCTGTAAGAGGTCTTAAAGATATAAGGGCTGTTGACAATGGAAAAGAAGTCGCCTGTTTTGTTTAGAGACGCTCTCTTGGCCGACTCGGCTTCTGCCTCCTGAACGCTGCAGTGTAATATCCTTCAGCAATAAAGAGTCAACGGAGGGTGTTACGGAGGCGAGCGCCGCTGCGTCGTGACTGCTGAAAGTTACTCCTTTAATCAGTCGTAGCTGTTTACCTAATCGCAGAGTGCTTGGCTTATAAAAAAAAAAAATCCACATTCTCCTTATTGTTCTGTAGAAGTTACATTGTTGTTGTGAATAGAACAGATAATTGTTCTGCCGGGAGAACAGTTGGTAGCGGACAAGATGCAGAATTTAGAGCCAGAATAGTCCCAGTGCTACCAGGTATTTGCAGTGGGATTAAATGAGGTGAGCTGGGTGTCAGGCGGTCGAAAGGCAGGCGGCAACTGAAAGTCCAATAAACGGGCCAAGGTCCATAACTGATGTCACGCAGGCAGTTGGGTTTAAATACTTCTCTTAGTGCCCTTCGAGTATGTGAACGTGACTATGTTGATGCATATCTGAACATAAAAATTGGCTTGGTCCATGCGAGCACAAGCCTGGGACCTGTGGCCACAATCAGTAGCTGAGCCAATACGAAGAGGGCAACCTGATGGCCAGACGTAGAAGCCGCCATACATTAGTAACCTGACAAATCCCGATGGAAATGAAATGCAGGCAACATTATTCCTTTAACCATCGGTTGAGGTGAGAGAAAATGTTTCTCCTGCAAGAAGGGTAGAGCGGACCTTACGTAATCCACAGTTAGCTGGACCCTTAGCCCCTGTAACAAAGTCTCAAGCCCTGGCCACATATCTAACCACATCCCTTAAACGAAAATGCCCCTCTTTGGGGTATTTGGAATGTTGGAAACTCGACTTTGTTTCTGGACAAGCTCGCTTGGGTTGGCTCTCCATTCTGCGTACTTGGTGTTTCAGATGAACCCGTCACTCGCAGTTTAGCAAGGTCCTTTTTTATATATATATATATGTTCTCCAGATTTTCTTCTTGGATCTCTTTTCCAGACTTTAGGGGGAAAAAAAAGTATTTTTTAGCCATACTATTGAGATTTAATGAGAGGAAAAAAATCACTTTTGGCAATCTGGTGCAAAGAAATCTGAATTTATCATAATTTCTGTGGTTTCCCTTTGACAGTTAAGGGTGTTCCCAAGTAATTAAAATCTCATTTGCTTCTTCTGTTCTGCGAATGGATTAGTGCTGGCAGAGAATTGTCCTACGGGGAGATATGCTGAAAATGTGCAATTGAAGGATGATCCGTCACAAAGCGCTTTCTCAGCATCTTGATCCGTGGAAGGATAGTTCTGTTGTACTGAGTGTTTGAGTTGGACTTCATCATTTAGCTTAACTGAGTTAATAGAATTAATAATGCTGTTATTCTGGCTTTTTGCCTCGCTCATGCAAATAAATGAAATGATACTTTTGACTCTCATCGACACCCCTTATAGGCTGTATACCGGATTGGGGAATTGCAGGTCATACAAGGTGATGGGTACGTTTTTTTGTTTATTTTTTTTTTTTTTTAATCTCTTCAACTTGAATACTAAAATGCCCTCCAAGAGCAAATCAAATGACATATATAGTGTCCTCTGTACACCTTGGTATAAAGATTTATATATGAGAACTATCAATAAAACAGTCACCAAAAATTAAGTGGAGAAAAATGAAAATTAATTTGAAGAATGAAAGAATTGAAAGGAATCTGTCTATTCCTGCTTGACATATTAGAAATATAATATATAATTTAACGCTATATATATATATATATATATATATATATATATATATATATATATATATAATGTGTGTGTGTGTGTGTGTGTATGTAAATGTTATAATATTTCTAACATTTACACGTATATATAATAAATGGAACTTGCTTTGCTCAGCTCGGGATTGGGTTGAATACGTGGGTTTATCGAACAAAGAAGTTGATTTAAAACATCCGCTGTATTGTTGCATGAAAATGATGAATTATCTAATTAAATATTTGTATACCTGGTAATTCAGTTGAGCAAAATGAAATAAGTGGTTCGCGCAATTGAAGCTTTTCATAGCGCTATAGCCTCGCTTGCTAATGCAGTTAATGTTTCCACGGCTCTTTAAAATATTCATGAATTGGCATCCTCCAAACGGCAATCGCAGCAATGAAACTCCCGAACCAGATGGTTAACCTGATATAACTCTTAGAAGTCAACAAACCCATCTAAGCTGTATCAATGTAACACTTTGGTGACGGGTCATATGTAATATTGTAGCTGTGTCTCTACAGTCCGCTTGTGTTGTAAAGTTTATTGCGATGTGACACACGTGGTCTCAGCGGAGACGTTCACTGGTTCTGTGGCAGGAATCCATGAACTTATTATTCTCACCTGAAACTCTAACTTACTGTCTCTGTGTTGGCTTGGGGTGGCATTGGTGGACCTCTTTCCCGATAAAGACCCCCACACACAATCCTATGCTGCTGTGGAGGGCAGGTGCTCAGTGGGTAGAAATTGTGTCTATTATTATTATTATTAAGTTAAAATTATATTATAATAATGAACTAGGCGCAGGCATAGAGTGCCTAGAGACGCCATCTATGTTCGAGCCTCGAATTGAATGACATCGTTCTATCATTTGAAATTTGCTTGGGTATAGTCAGAAGTCGGCTTTCTTTCCGGAGTAGACTCAGTGTGTCACGCGCTTTACCCCTATATCTTGGTTATGGGTTCCTTTTGGACTTGAAGGAAAGTGAATTTGAAACCCGATCATAAAGAATTCTTTGTGCTGCTCCATGGTCGCTTCCCTCCAGCAAAGCTAACAAAACTACGATGAATGCAACTAAGCTCTTAAGATTTCTAAGTGGAAATCATTTAAACTGTTATAGCCTGCTCTTTCAAACTCCGGAGAACTCCGAGTACATTGAAAATATGATTGAAGTCACTCAGTTTCTTAGAAAACCAAAACTACGGTCTTTACAATAAAAAATACAGCAAGAAGCTGTGCAAAACAAAGCCTAGATCCCCCAAAAAGACTATAAAACGATTTCCGTTATGAGATTGCTTTATATGTGCTCTTTTATAGTTTTCTTATATGCAATACATTTATTTTATGTTCTCTTATGGCGCACGGGTACCGTCTTAAGCTGGAAAAGTTTGACATGCGACACTCTGACTACTGCAATTGCACTCTCGAAAAATAAGAATAAGTTTGGCTTTATAATTAGGAATTGGGGGGGGGGTGTCTGATTTCCCCTACTGTGTTTTAAGCTCAGGGTCGGTAAGAATGAAACATTGTGTGTTCGTTTCTCGCAAAAGGCTTTAATTATGCAAGTAAAAATCTGTGAAAATGGGTCACGTCAAGTTATGTTCCATATCGCAACAAGTTCTCTAAGGCCTGCCGTTTTGGATGACTGTTTCTGAGCGCGGTAACGCAAGCTTTGTGCCCAATAAAACCTCCCCTACAGGTTTTAGTTCTCCCCATGCTGTGCGTAAGAAGATAATCACCCTGCTCTTAATAATATCAAAGTTGTGAAGCCGCATCTAACTTCATATTAATATCTCAAAGATATTTTAACTTTCAGTCCATTCGTAGCTGTTATATGCATAGAGCTGAATCCGTTATTAATACAACTCCTGGTTTTGGGGAAAGTTGTAAATAATTTTACAAACGCAAAGCTTTTTCAAGCCAGCTAACTCCTCGGGCAGACTCGATGGGCCAAGTGGCTCCTATCTGCCGGCAACTATGTTTCCAATTGATTGTTTCATTCTGAATGTTACATTTTGTTTTACGTAAAAAAAATCTATATTTAATTTAGTAATAATATTATTATTTTTATTAACGGTTTCCCTCAATAGCTGGGGCTGGATGCCCAAGATCTTATGGATATATGAATGGATCTTATGAAACATAAATACGTCTTAAGGCTTCATAAGAGGGTCATTTGAAATATCAAAAAGTCCTAAAACTGAAATTCTACTCCCTAAATTGTCTTCCTTTCTGCCACTATGTATGGGGGTCACTTTGGATTTTTTGATTTAATAACCTTGAAGGGGAGGTAATTTTTTTCCCTTGCTTCTAGGTTACCCCAATGGGGTGATTTATGCAGTGTTTAAAAAAAATAAATAAATAAATAAAAAAGGGGGGGGGCGCAGGTGCTGATGCATTATGGGAAAAATTTTAGTTTTTAGGCAGCTCTGAGCATTTTTTTTTTTATACGAGGAATATTTTTCATGCCAGTGATACTGTAGAAGCAGCGTAAAGAATGTGTACTTTTTCACAGTCTGCCGTATCCAACAGATGATTTATCCAATAGAAGATATCTCAATGAAATTGTCAGCGATTCTCGATCAGCCATCTGTTCCCCTGGCATGCGGCAGGACAGACCAAGAAAGCAACGCAGACTCTGCGTAAAAACTTTTAAACGGAGCCCTTTGGAATATTTCAGGGACAGATAGCTGCACGCTCACCGTTTCAATGTAACCGCATCGCGTGGATACTCCCGGGGACGTGTGCGAACAGCACTGTGGGTTTATAATTTGCGACCAGGCCACCCACGTTAGGTTATCAGAGACTGTTTTCTGGATAAATAAAGCGCAGTAATACGTAGACAAAAGGGTTTATGTCTTCGTGTCCCAGGTATGAGCCAAAATCCTGCTTGGAAGGGAGCTCTGTATTTTGAGAACACCTTGAAATGTAGGGTATGAGTAGAAAAAAAAAATGCAGAAAAAGCATTTACAAACCCTCGGTCTGTGTCCTGGCCACGGGCTTCATATATGTCTAATTTGTTTATATTTTCCTGTCTCTCGGAGGCCGGCATGCATTAAACTTCTCTTTGGGGAGATGGCTGGTTTGCTCTCGATTACTGGAGAAATTAAGAGGGTGTTCCTGCCTAACCTTCTCGCTCGCATCAACAACCAAATTCTTATACGTCTGAAACTAACCTCAAGCAGAATCCGAGCATGTGTTATGTGCTGATACTCACACATATATATTTTTTTCTCAATTCCCCCCCCCCCAAAGACATTTTGCTAATTCAGCTTGACAGCACTACACATCTTCCATGAATGAAAGGTAAGCCAACCACGTCTAACCCTCGGCCGTAACAGAGGAGTCATTTCATTCTCTGCAGACAAACCTGGCACGACTTGGTGGGTTCTCTACGAATATTTAGCAAATAAACGCTAATGGCTTTTCGGTGTTCTTTTATAGGGAATGCAATGTCTTGTCCGTCATGCTCGCTAATCTGGGTTTTCTGTCTGGGTAAAGTTCATTTATATAATCCTTCACCTAAAAACATTCACGCGCATTAGCGATGGCTGAACAGAACATGTCTATGGTTTTCAAAAGAAAAATGTAGCCACCTTGGTTTCCCTACGCTCCTGCCATTTCATGCCATTTAATTGACACTTTTTTTTGTTATAAGCAGTAGGGGGTCTTTATGTCTGAGATACATCTTACACCCGTTCCTTCCTTCCAGGCTCAGGGCTGTTTCCTAAGAGAATGGTATGAGTAGTTATGAGAACGGTATCTTCTTAGAACTTTGTGGTCTGGCTCTTAAGACCTTCTTATCAGGTATATTGTCACACCTGTGTCTTCATGTATTCTCCTCCACCCCTTTACAATCATCGAGTGCTCTCCCTTCCTTCATCTACCCTTGTCACTCATGATCTGTCCCTTCTCCCCTTGTCACTCATGATTTGTCCCTTCTCCCCTTGTCACTCATGATCTGTCCCTTCTCCCCTTGTCACTCATGATTTGTCCCTTCTCCCCTTGTCACTCATGATCTGTCCCTTCTCCCCTGTGTTCTACCTTGTCCCACCTGCACCTTTTGGATGCCCTCTCTTCTCTCCAATGACCTCCCCTCGTCACCCTTGTATCTCCCAGTGCTGTACCCCCCTCTGTCCTGTCTTTTGTCGTTCCTGTACCTTTAAATCCTCTCCCTTCTCTCCTGTGCACGGCCCTTCTCACACCCCCCGTCTCTCTTGTGACCTACTTCTGTCAGAATTCTGTCTTAACACGTACATTTCCAACTCATAATTGGATATTTTCTGTAATATATAAACCTTTACACATCTGCATAGCATTTCGAAAGGTTCTTTGTGAATTTTAAATACATTTGACATATTTTATACATTAAAAGGTTATTTTCTAAGGCTATAAATGCCAGAGCAGTTATTTTGTCAATAAACGCTCAATCGCTCTGTCTGAGGCATCTGTTTTAAGAACTGAAACGCCTCCAACGAGCTGTGAAAATATGGCTCCATCGACGCAGCCGCCCAACTGCAAGATCTTAAGCGCAAATAAATACACGTTTCCATCTGTTCCTCCCCAAAAGATGAAATTAGACCTTTTTGCTGCATCAGCGGATGCCCCATTGTTCCTTTCCTTCATGCAATACGGTGCATGCGCCAGGACTGCACCCGAAAGCGTCCAGGAAACAAACAGAGCTTCTTGTTTGGAATCCCCCTTCGCTACATATTAACAAATATCAAGAGAGCGGACATGGTAGATTAGGGCCGGGAGCCGCAGTACGATGTTTTCTTTCCACGTGTGATAGATCTACAAGTTGAATATTTTGTCAGCGTTTATTCTGCATCAAATCAAATATTTTTTAGTAATTTCCGCACTATGTGTTTTCAGTCGAGAGAATGGTTAGAAATATATATCAGACTTGTGCATTAGGTTTTGTGCAAATTTACTCTCCCCCCCCCCCCACCGCATGAATTTTCAGGTGAAGTCAGGGCAAACTGATGGCGCTTGCGGTGACGTCCTCTCCACCGATTGGATGATTGTGGAGAGGTCATCACCACAAGCGCTGCCCTTTTGGCGGAAGTTCCCGGCTGGGATACGTCCACAGAGATACAGAAGAAGATTGAAGGGAGAAGATGAAGATGCCCAAGTGGTGGGCAGGGAAGGTAAGGAAACACTTGGAGAGAGGGAACGAGAATGGGCGCTAGGTTGAGATTGTGATTGAGAGTTAATGTAGGCACTGGGCGAAGAATTAAATTCCCAAAATAGAAATGCCCCCAAATTTTTGGTGGAACAAAATTTTGTCCGAATTCTCTGTATGCACATGCCTGATTATATATTATATGTATATGTGTGTGTATATATATATATTAATGTACATATAGTTCCAGTATGAAAGGTCCTTACTTTAGAATTGCTTTTTTTCCCCCTAGTTGATCTGAGGCTGTAATCATGTAAAACACCATATAATTACTAAAATCTTACAAATTATAGTGCAATGGATAATCAAAGTGACATTTACACAGAGCGAAGCAATATTTCTCATATGGGTACCCTTTTAGCTTGTATTAATTTCGATGGTTTTTTTTTGTTTTTTTTTTTGTAGGAACACTTATTGTTTTTTGATTCAGCCTGTGTTAAATTGGTCACGAAAGCATCCATTTAAACCCCTGCCGATTAAGTGCTACAGATTTATTTGGTAGCTTTTCAAACGGAATGCTCTGAAGGCCAAATAAATTATACTAATACTTTAAATGGCGGCAAACGGTTTCCCATGGATCAAAGCCGGCGCGGAGTCGGACTCTTTTATTGGCGCGTTAGTTTGCATGGTTTCAGCCTCGCTCTGTCTTTTTAAAGCTTATAAATAACTGTGTTTTAACACCAGATTTTATGTATTTGGGCAGGAAGGCAGAATTATGGATAGGCAGATTTGAGCCGGAATACTCGTATTAACACCTACTGCGGCAAAATGTATCTTCTTCCTCCATAAGGGCCAGCAAGGCACTGCGATACGGATGTATTGGATTTATTTATTTCATAAATAACCTGCGGGAAGCAGTGGGGTTCTGTATAGATTCTTAGATTTAAGAATGGGGTTTTCACCATAGCAACCAATGGAATGTCTCAGTCAACAAGGACATGCCGTCTGTTGCATTGGTGATATGACCACCTTGAAGAACAGGACTGGGATCCCCATTGTCCAGAAATTATTACTTTTTAGCTACTGAGTTGGCTAAAACTCAACAGAAGTTGGTTGCCCTTAACTCAGGAGATAAACTCTGGGGGTTATTCACTAAAGCGAAAGGTGGCATCAGAGGTGTTGTTTCAACCCATACCCTTCAGAGTCAAATTCTGACCTAAAGAGCCCTTAACGCCCTCTACCCTCCTATCCAAATAGACCCCTAACCACCATCGTTGTTCTTCTCGTGACCTTCTCTCTTCTACCATCAATGCCTCTTTCTGCTCCCGTATTCAGGATCTGCCCCATGCTGTAACCCCTTCTGTGGAAGTCCCTTCCCCGTCCCGTCAGACGTTCTCCCTCGTTCGCAAGCTCTCTGAAGACCCACCTGAAAAAAAGCATGCAACCTTTCCTCATAACACCCTCGGCCATCAAGCTGTCTGAACGACCAACACCCTCCACGCTTACCGCACATCTTATTTTTTTTTTATTTATTAATAATCGACGGCAGTTTCAATAAATAAATCCCTTCTATTCTGTGTCTCAAAGAATCCTCCTTTTGTGCTGTAATTCGGGATTTGTGACGTTCGGGTGCATCGTACCTTCACACCGAGCTCGCCTGTACCGGCTTTCTGCATACAATGACTATACAACGATTCATTTACTCTGGGACCCTAGGAGAAGGTATTTTGGAAAGCCTCTTCTCTGTAGGAGGGACATTTTTAGATTCTACGTCTGTCTTTCGAGAGTGGGTTTAAAGCAGGGGTGCTCAAACTGCGGCCCTCCAGCTGCTGCAGGACTACATCTCCCATAATGCTCCTTCAGCTAAGGGGCTGGCTGAGGAGTATGGGAGATGTAGTCCTGCAGCAGCTGGAGGGCCGCAGTTTGAGCACCCCTGGTTTAAAGCAATCCTTGCGAGGACTGATTAAGGATTGAGTCTTTACGGCCGAACGGGTCTGGTCTGCCGTCAGATTCTATGTTTCTATAGATAATTGTAACCGTCGAGCTTTACCGTTGCACCAGAGTTCTCGTCCTCCATGGCCGTGTTCGTTTTTGTTTATTCCCAAAAAGTATGGCTTATTTCACCGTGTATTTTGAGTTTTTGCAATGAATGGCAAGTTGTGACCTATTTCTCTGGCCAGATCATTTAGAAGCCGGACGAACAGGACCTGTACGTCTCAATCAACATCCTAAGTTGCCTTTTGCCTCTCTAAACGCGCGTTCGGCTTCCAAGGTAAGTAGCAGGGATAGACTTTCGCGAGCTACTAATGGCAGTTATGCTATTGGATATTGATTTACGTAACAAGGATTTTGCATGAACCCGGGGGGTATTTCTATCCCTCGCCATCGCCGAGCAACGATAATATATTTAGAAGCCTGATGATCTTTTAAGTTCTTCCTGCTGGTTGACCCTCGTATTTGTTAGAATGTACAGTGACCTAAAAAACAATCAATTCCGTTCATGGCAACGGGGCGATCAAAGGTCTACAATGTCAACGAGAGGAACCTTTTTAATTTGGATATACAGCCCTTCAGCCACGTACTGAATGTGAAAGACACAATGCTCAGCCTTAACCCCATAAATAACCGTTTATGGGACACCTTTTTGGTCTGTAGAACGTTGACAAAACACCAGGTTACTTATGGGTACAGAACCTGCCTAAATTCTTGAAGACAGGTGAACTCTGACACCCAGGGATTGCCCTATTGTGTTTGGTTCAAGACATACTGCATCAAAACAAAGAGAGGCGCTTTATTAAACATTTAATGGTTAACTGGGCTGTTAAACCGTTTTCATGATTTATTTGCTCTGTAAGCGCACGGCCCACCACTGCAACACTGAACACATTTCAAAAAACAAATTACCTGCTTTACTTTGCATTTGCTTCGTCTACGACGACACAGTGTATTTTCTTTCCCCCCTCACTGTGTATGAAACCTAAAAATATAATAAAACAACCCAAAAATCCAAAATGATTTTGTGTCTTCAGCGGCATGACTGTATGATTGATCTTGCCCAAAACCTCATCATTTTTCACCGGCAGGCAAAACAATTGCCTTCTCTTCTTAGAATAAATGGGAAAACTTGTGTCTCCTGTCCAGGCCATGTCCCGTATCTTAAATAAATGAAAATGATGAAAACGTAAATAAAACATAAAAATAAAATGATTAAAAAAAAAAAAAAAAAGTAATGAATTAGATTTTGGATACAATGTATCTGTTTAAATAAAACGACACATAGAAAGTATTACAAACATTCAAAGTAGCATCAAACGGTTGACTTTTTGCTAGATGGACGCTCACAGATCTATAGAAAGACCCAATGTAAAGGTGCTCCTTATAATCCTTTGGCCTTTTTTAAAGCCCCGCTAGTGTTCTAAAGCTTATTAGCAATATCTATCATGGCCTCCTCTGCAATATCTAACCGGAGGGTCTTTAAGGATTTTTCTATAGAACTCGGTGTCGCGTGGAGATTATTGGCGGATTCTTCCTCTTCCAGATGTGTTGGGGAGTTTTCCTTCTAATTTTCCAAATGAATTAAATATTACTGTTACTTTTCTAGCCCCATGAATGCCTTTTCCCTTGCGTGTTCTTTTGACCGGTCTGCTCTATATCCACGTACGCCGGGGGTAAATGTATTTGGAGATAACCTGTTATTGCCGAAGCTCCTGTTTTTTACCGGTGCAAATCTTTCGGCGCAATCATCTGCCGTTTTATCGCTAGTGTCTCACCCGCTGCAGTAAATGCGTTAATCTCCATTCCTCTGAATAACATATTATTCATGCCTATAAATAATGAATGAGCAACTGATTTAATTAAAAACTATTAATTCTGGGGTTATGGTTCCTGGGGAACGTTCGGCAACAAATCAGGGGGTTATCTGCTGCGTTTGAGCTGTTTAGGCCTTTTTCCCCCTTTTCTTGCCGATTTCAAGGGAATGTTGTGGGGAGCATAAAACTCATTATGTCCAATAATCGCAAAGATTTGTGCATAAATTCAAAAAAGCTGATTTACTTGTTGTTTTAGGAGGAGGAGATTTTATGTCCTTGCCTTTTTATGACAATTTTTGGTGTAATTAAGCAGAAAAAAAAAATTTCCTATTCTTCTGCTTCCTGAATTATGCAGAGCTTGAGGTCTTACTGCCCTCGGTGGGTCTCGTTAATCTATCCAGGGTCCTTGGCCGGCCTGTGAATGGATAAATGCATCATGAGACACCTGCTGTATGGGTTTTCTTATGGTCTACCCTGCCTACGGGGGGCAGCAAAGCCTTCCGCTCTCCGTCATGTAGGGAAAGGAACCTCATTAGAGGCTTTACCTACTAAACTGCGGCAGGTGATCAGAAGCGGTACACATGCAATAATACAATCACTTTTTGTATCTCTGGGCATTAATGACAGTGTGTATGTTACATATAACATGCCTGAAGAGACCTAAGTTGTCGTAAAGCTTGCACTCTAATTATACTCCATTAGCAAGTATCTGCTTGACTCTGCTCGTCTCCAGTGCTGCCTTTAAACTCATTTTATGTTTTTTTTTTTTTTTGTTTTTTTTTACAGTCCGTTTTGTGTTCCTTTTTTTTAGTAACATCATGTTGAGCGAGAGGAGTGGGAATTTATTCCATGTTGGTTCTTTCAAAAGCTGCCTTTTTTTTTTTTTTTTTTTTGCTGCATTTTATAGCGATTATAACAATTTGTCATATTATGATTCACAACACCTGCAGGTGTGTACCTGGATTTGGAAACGACGAGGCGATTAGTGCAACAATGTATCGCACACACAATATATATGTAAATGGGTCTTTGCTCTTCTTCCTTTTTTTTTTTTTTTTTTTTTTTTGCTATCAGATCTCATCATCCTTGTATAATTTTGGCAGCTGCCGTAAAACATCAGGAGGGCAGATTGAACACATTTTATCTTTCTTTTTAGCGGATATTGTGTATTTCTCCAGAAGTAGCGCTTGGTGTTTGCCTTTGATCCCTCCTCCTCTCCCATGTGTGTAACACGCTGGATTTTGTGGCGATCGCCTAGGTGTCCGTTTTTGTGCGAGCGGTGAAATCGCACGGGCTTTCTGAAGTTGAGAATGCCAGTCTGACGTAAAGCCAAATCCACGTTCATTCTGCAGGCTCTGCCTCGACTCGGAGAACAGAGTCGTTATCAGTATTGTCTGTTCTACTTTGCAGCTGGGAACGGGAGAGGATGTGAAGAACTCTCTGCACGAGGGGAGCCGCCGGACGAAACCAGCGTCTGTTCATCTGAGGAATACAAGACAACAGCGCTTCAGGGAAAGCATCTGTGCAGATGAGCATCTTCCAGCGCCGGTGCGCAGAGCAGCAGGGTCCGTGCCTTGGTGCCGAGCCAGAATTCTTGTAAGTACCCCCTCTTGACCATCTTCTTTAGCAACATGGGGCGTCATCTGCTTTCACAGTCCTTAGATCAGAACTGTGAAAAGAGCCCAAATTGGTGATGCTTAATGTGATTGTTGGAGCGCTGGGTGTTTCTTTTTTTGGCACAGTCGGGGTTAAGAGCGTGGGAACCGAGGGACTCCTGGATGTTTTGGAGCAGTACATTAATGCCAAGAGCGCTGTATTAGCGCATGTAACCTCTTAGGGTCACACCTGCTGCATGGAGAGCAATTATCAAAAAGCTTTCGTTTTATTACCGGGATCAAAGGCAGTCCCTCGGCAGCCGTCGCCGACAAAAGTGGCACTGCTACGAAATTATACATTATCGAGGTCAGATTCATCATGCCGCTCACATGACGACACGGGGTCCGCATGTTTAGAGACGTTTTTTAAGCAGTGTCTATATAGATATTGAGACTGGTATCATCCCCGGGGTGAGCCTACAGAGCGTCTCGGTTTGTATTTGGAGAGGTGTAGGAGGGAGCGCACATGTTTCACACGGTCTTTTGGGATTGCAGGTGCGTTCCTTTACTCCACGCTCTCACGTTAGCCCCTATGTCTTGGGGGAGGCATATGTCCTATCGGGGGGGGGGGTATGTACCGGTGTCGATACGGAGCGCGGATCAGTGGAATGTGTTTCTCGAAGCTAAACTGAATAACCTGCAAGCCGTGGTTGGAAAGATTGATATCCAATAGTCCGTGCGATGCTAATGAAACTGAGAAGGTAAATGTGAGGTTATTTAGGTTCTGTTTGATTGCAAACCACTGCTGATGTAGGAACTCGGTGCCCGTGATGCTCAATTAGTGTCGTGACCGCAGCATCCGGAGAACTAGCGGTTTGCCGTTGTTGACAGCTGGGCACCGTTCAATGGTGCGATGGTCTGAACTCCTTTTAAACTACTCTTGGCAAACTTTTTCATCCCGCTTCTGTGCATGTACCTCTGCAGGGAGTCATAGCCCTATCTCCACCACCGTTTCAGTACATCTCATATTTCTTTGTGAAATTCTGATTTCCACCATCCGCTCTCCCTCTCTCCCTCCCTCTTTTCTTTTGATCCTTTTGGCTCCTTGACATTTCTGACACAATAAGGCATTAAGTCCACCAAGCAAAGATGACAGCCACATCATGTTAATACATTTATTGTGCAAAAAATAATGAGTCTCAGGCTGTACTTATTATTTTTTTGTGTCATTACTTACCGTATGATCTTCATTAAAGCTTTCAAAGGCTGGGACTGGATGTCATAAGCCCAGTACAATTGTATTTAGATACTAAATGCTATGGTTGTTGATGTGGCTTTGTGGTTGGTCTCGAGTGTCTTTCGCTATATGATGCATCAATATAGAAAAAACATAGTGGGTCCCAAGGTCCATTCATACCAAACATATCTTTGTATGTAAAGCATCATATATGTGTATGGAGACGCTGCAGTTTCTTTATGGTGGTGCGCAGGCTCGTCCCAATGAACCATTCTCATCTGCGATGATGCCTTTATACAGATCCCTGTAATACCAGCTGGAGGGAGAATCTATTATTCGGTTTCCAGGACTCCTGTCTCGGCTCCTTGGTGTTATTGTTTAAAACCCTTCATATTAGTGCGTTTCTGGTAGATCTCTTTCTATACCCTTGAGTACATGTTCATTCACAGTAAACATGTGCAAAGGGGCAGAAACTCATTTACTCTCTCAACTTCTCTGCCCACCACTTCCGATTCTTCTTGTTCTTTATCTTCTATCTTCTCTCTCCTATCGTTGTCTGCATCTCTCTGGACATTACCTGGTGTGAACTTGCGCCAAAATGGCGGCTGTTCCTGTGACGTCCTCTTGCTTGACCCTCCAATCGGGTGAGAGGATGTCACTGAAAGTGCTGCGATTTTGGCAGAAGTTCACCTTTTTAGATGTTTTTGCCATCTATCCTTCTCTTGCCGTTTTTTTTTCCTCAAACATTTAGGATTCTTGTCGTGGTTTAGCCGTTCTCTGTTCTTCATGGTTACTGCTCTAACCCCGAATAACTGACAGCTGTCCTCGGGGGACTAAAACATTCTGTTGATGACAGCAGTAACCTTTTTAGAGGGCGCAGAACAGGTTAAATGTATCTCTTCATTGCATCTACAATAACTCTGCCTCCCAGACATACCGAGCTCCCAAGGTTCCTTTTAAACAATCCTTTTTACTTTCTGCTCTCCAATGCCAGCCCCATGCCCGACCGTCAACTCACATGAGAATTTTACCGTCTCAAGGAAGTTGTTCATCGCTTTTTTTATTTGGGGAAAATTACTTGTTTTATGAGGTTTTAGAATCTTCTCGCATCTTCCATTTGTGTACAGAGCAAGCCACGTTGGATTTAAAGTTTAATTTTATGAGAACAAGGAATTATGTATCATAAGCTCTGTCTGTTCAGGCTGAAGCATGTCCTTGGTGCTGAAAGGTTTGGAAATGGATGATTCCGTGCTGTGTTTTCTCCTGTTAATCTCTAGAGATCTCAATTTAAACCAGTTGCAGTAGTATGGGATACTTCTAAAGTTAATGGGCACATAACATTCAGGGTCCCTGCACACAGAAAGAGCCCCCAAACGTATGAAACCATCTGGACTGCATACAATATAAATGCCTGGAAGGAAGTTACAACTAATCATCGCTATCGCCCCCACCCAGCAGGTACTGAAAGGTCTTCCACAGCCCAGAATCGATTCCTGGCCAGGTAATAACATAGTCCCTTACATAATTCAGGGTCCCGTTAGTCCTGTATGTTCGGCCCTTCTCCCCGTCCTTTATCAAATAATGCGTTAACCATCAGATGAGCTTTAGCATCCCTGTTACCGTAGCAACACTTCAAGCTTACATATGACAAAGAGACTTTCATACAATCATACCTGCTTTTCCCCCGTTAACACGCTGCCTCAATTATCCAATTAAATTGATGGGCAGCATAGCGTAGCGCATTAACGTCAGTGGTTATTAGATGATAATGCCTTTTAAAAAGTACTAGCATCGCATTGTTAATCCTGTATTACAGTTCCTTTTTCTGGGTTGTTACTGTTTCCAGGATGATGCAAGTGGCATCGATCCCAAGTTGCAACAAACTATCTCCTTCTTCTTCCTTACACGCATCTTTCACAACAAAGAGGTGCTTTTAATATACATAATATTCATGTTTGTATCAGAAAATGTTGTGAATATATTTTTTGATAAGCCGTGTGTGAGCTGAGGAACTCGCGTCATTGTGTATTTGAACTCCTAATGTGACCTGTCTTCGGAACGTAACGAGTGAGGGCAACAAAGAAGCTTCTAACGTATCCTTCGTTATTGATGGAATCGTATGGGATAAGGAATAGCCAGACAGGCTGAGGACCCACCAGTAAAGTTGTTGGCTGTTATCGATCTCCTCTGTGATTAAAGGGACTTTATTACATCACACATACCATAAATGATGAGTTTGGGGTGCTTTTGGCTTTGTATGAAATTCACTGTTTCACTAAGACATTTAATTACACTCATGTAAAATAGTTAATTGACATAATCCTATTGAGCATCGTCTGAACAATAGCAAAAGCAGTTGCACATTGAAACTTTTAAGAAATGGTGTTTAACCGGAAAATCTACTTCGATTCTAATGGCGTTATTTGTTTGCGGCTCTCGCTCATCACAAATCATGGGAGTATCTGACAAAGGAAAAGACTTTGTTTGGGGAGAGGCCGTTCTCTGGAGTTAGAGAGTGGGGAATATCGGATAACTCATTGTTAACAATGTTACCGATACTTGGAATGGACGTCCATCAGACGCCGGACTTTAGCTGGATCTTAGCTTTTTGTATATTTTATGGGAACAGTCCGTTCTACACAAATGTTGGTATTTTTACCTTTCATGACAAGCGATATCCATCTTTATCAGCCGGCCTAAACTCGCTGCTGGTAGAGAGGACAATCTGCACTCCCCTGGTTTCCATATGCGCCCCTACTAAATTAAGATGTATGATAGTTCCTTCTTATACTATAGAAAATCAATAAAATATAACAAGACCATAAATCTCTATTTTGTATTCTTTTCAGTTGTTTTGTCCAGTGGACTGTCTAATTGAGTCCTCGATGTGCAGAGACATGCAGTCAGACCTTCCTAGCCAGAGAATTAAAAACCCGGAATTATTAAATGCATCATAAATAATGTCTTTCTAACGACCAAAGTAGATCACCTTCTCCCAAAGTGACAGAGGTTTGTATTCCAGGACAGATCATGAATCCTTTGCTCTGCTTTCTAGGATCCCCTGATGTTTTGCCAAGGATGACTTCATACTAACGTCTGATTATCCCTCGCACTATTAAAGCTAAGAGTGGGTTTGTGTTCTGAAACCAGTAAGAATTACAATGAAATTATAAAAAAGGAACCTCGTCCTTAAATTCTGCTGAGTTACCAAGATCAGACTATTTAGTACAAATTGTAAATTCTTAAAACTCTGCGATTATGGGTTTGCTTTCCTAGAAATGGTCATTTGAGCGTCTACTGTCCGTTCTCTGGCTCTGTACGGTAGGAAAGCGGGTTATTTAACTGATCATTGGATATCAATGACCGATTCTGTATCCCTGCAGGACTCTCGCCCGTCACATTGTAATGAATTGAGTGTGATCTTGTAAGAGAGGAATAGCTGTGGTGTATCTCCTGCCAGCAGGTGTTTACCCGGCGCAGACAGACTTGTACAGCCAGATCCTGCTTTACCTTCTTTAGTTTGTCTGAAATTAATTTGATTTGAGACGACGTTCTGCTTTTGGAGTCTTGAACTGTATAGAATGAATGCGGATACGCAGCCATTGAGATAAATGTTCTGTAATCACAAATAATTAACGGCATGGAAACCACATTTCTTTTCTCTTTATCTTTCGGGTATTTTACGCGAATACAACATGCAGGGCTGCATTTCAAACTTACAACCGCCTGTTTAAAAATCAGTTCATTTCAAGCCGTTGGACAGCGCAGCAGTAAACAACGTAATTTTGGCCCCGAGTCTGGATTTTTCAATAAGTAACAAGGGATTCTAAACCCTTAATCTCATTTGCTTGTTAAGGAGAGTCTTACATGTCGCCTTGCTGGGTGCCAAACAGTTGAGGCGGGCTGCTCTATTAAAGCAATGTTTGTTTTTTGTTTTATTTGCCATTTTTCTCGAGTAAAGCAACGCTGCACTATAAGGAACATTCCGGTTTGTGTTAAGACCCTCCTGTTCTATGCAATGGAGGTCCCAAGCTGTCTGGCCAGCATGCCAATGCCATGAACAGGTAGCCCCTGGCTTTACTGCTGAACCCAACTGCAAATGTGAAACGCGTTGGCAGAAAAAGTACATAACACTTGAGTGATTTACTCCCATTCTGTGCCAAAACCTCCATCGTTAGTCTTCAGCTCTGGGGGATTCAGATCCATAGTGACGGTACGCAGTGAAGCTGCCTTGGATCCTTTATGACTGATTTAAGGAGAATCCCACGTCTTTAATATTTCAGCACAGCCCTCAGGTGCCAAAAGTCGGCAAATCTCTTTCTTTCTAATAATCCCGTTTCGCTTGTCTGTTCTCCTTCTTTTCTGTCCTCACAACAGTAGGCAGAAGTAATTCGGAAGGCACGAATGCTAGAATGTTTTTATCTAGGGTGTAAATGTCACATAACACCTTGTGCATTGTGTTTCCGTATAATCTAGGTATACTCTGTGTGTAATATTCTATAGGAAGATGTCATTTAAAGCTCTGGAGGTGCTCACCCTGACCATCTCTTTCACAAAATGTCTCGTTTCTGTTTCTCTTGGGCATTCATAAATTCAGGTTTTCTGAAATATGGAACATCTTGACCGGTATTCATCTGCAAAAGGGACACAAGAAGCATGTTTGATTTAATATATATATATATATATATATATATATATATATAAATATAGAACCAATACACAACGTCACCTTGTTCAGATCTTAAGAGTGATATCCGGCCTCCATTCCCATTGATGGCCGCACCAAAAAATAAAAAAGTAAAAATATTATTTTGGCATTATTTTGATTAATAGTATAACATGAAGACATTATAAAAAAAAAAAAATATACAGGATGTCAGAAGGTTATTATTCTAAATGAAGTCTTTTATTGAGTTTTGTTTTTGTGGCGGCAAAAATGAAGATTTCCCGTCAGAACCTTGGTCGGGTCCCAATAAAAAAAAAATTGCCTATTTCACAAAGCCGGTTTGGGTTTTAAAGTGAATTTAGCAGGCAGCCTTTTTTTTATTCTTCCTGCATTGTTTGTGAACTGCAATATAAAGCTTTCTGGCAGGGAAATTAGAAGTTAATCTGAGGATACAGAGGCGCGTAGAAATCAATAAGGCTCTACTGCCTTCCAGTGCCTCACTGTCCCGAAAACACAATTATCCCGACATCCCACCAGATTATTGGAATTTGTTCTGTCTTTGCTTGCAGGGAATTTACAACTTGTATAGCAAAGTCAGTTTATCAAAAACAACATGAAAACAGACGAAAACAGCAACAAAATATCAGATGCGCGGACTTTAAAGGCACAGTAACCCCTAAATGGGGAGTCCCTCCGTGTATAGTTAAATGTCGTGTGTCCCCATCACAAAGGAGAGATAAGGAGAATAGTGTTCTTAAAAAACCTTAAAAAACTTTTTAAAACCATTGATGATTGCTGTTGCCAGGCTTTTGATGATTATTTCTTTATTTTTCCGTTATTTCCATCTTGCCTAGATTAATTATCACACACACACACACAAATTATGCCAGAATAAGTATTAAAAAAAAATTATATATAATTTTATGAGCTATTTTTCAAAATAAGAAGGTCTTTGTGTTTGATCTCCCTTTAGTGTTTAGTTGGTTCAAATGTGAAGATCCGTGTGTTGTCAGCTATGCTTAGTAACGATAGCTAGAGTCAGCCGAGGAGATTGTCTTATACAGTTTGAATTTTGTGAACCCCCCCCCCCAAACAAACACACATTTTCTCCAAAGACGCCTCTGTCATGTAGAACCCATCTGTATGAAAATATCTCTATGCCATTTATGTACCCTGAATGTGTCTTAATGTACCTTGACTATTTTGTAATATTTCTGCGCTCATTACAGCTCAGCAGACTCTAAGAGGCAGAAATTACCCAGTAACACAAAGCAACTGAGAAAATGTTCCTGAACGCAGCGTCTTCGTTACTGAGATTGACGGAAGTGCGATGCTCCAGTCTTCTATGGGCTTTTAAAATAGTAGTTTTTGGGTTTATTAAGAAAAATCCTAAAATTCTAGATTGTGACCTTTGTAGACTGATGATCATATTTTTCCTATGAAATACTGTTTAATTCAGCAGGAACAATCTATTGGTTGCTTTGACGATTGCTCCAAATTTTTGTTTCTGTGTGTCACATTTGCCATGGCGAATACAGGGTTGTAGGGTAGAAATCCATTTCAGTGCTAGAAGGCAAAAATTAGATACAAATTCAATACACAGGGAATTATATATCTGTATTCAGCAAAAATATTAGATAAAACTGCAGTTAAGCTTGTAAGAGAGATAATTCAATAAAGTGACTAAAGCTTTGTTGTAAGTTAAATACTCCACCTTGTACACCTCTGCAGAGGCTTGTTTTAATGGAATCCACATTTTATCATACTGCTTAATGAGGCTGAATGAAAAACAGGGATTTGAAGCAAAGAATACATTTGTCTAACAGCAGGAACCGATGAGCAAAACGCATTCCTCTTTCATAAAGGTAATGGCGTGCGATTTCCTGCCACGCTACAAAATAGTCTTTGCTATGGCAATTCTTATAGCCAAGGAATAAAGATGGTTGAAGGATTCTCCAGCCGTGTTTATTCCACAGGCAATATATTTATCTTTGTCATTGTTACCCAAGGTATAATTGGCAGAAGGGGTTTTTTCTTTTCTGAGTGCAGTCTAATTAGATCCTTTTGTTGTAGGTAATTTGGAGTTAATGGATTACACCCAACTGGACTTTATTATATTTCATCACGCCATTGTAACACAGTTTGTGAAAATATTATAAAAGTTTTTAGTTTAAAATCCCATCACTGCTTATGTAGGATATAATGAATAGGAGATGCAGGGTCGGTTTCATCCCTCCCAAGAGTAACACTTGTTTTATGGGGTGCAGCTTGAGGCATTGCTGGAGTGGGGTACTTCTAAAGACCTTGAAAGCTTCTGGGGCACCTGTATGGCATATGAGGTGTTACTTTGTATCATTAACAGGCACAATATTTTTGGGATACAGTGCCGATACTGTAGGTAATAAAAGCACATTTTAATAGCCCAGAACTCTGAAGACTTCAAATACTATAATGTTTATGCTTTTGTGTCCTCTAGAAACCTATGCTATGTTTTAGAGGACCAAAAATGTTCTAACAGTGTCTCGCTAATTGTCTAATTCTGTAATCTAATTGTATGTATCCAACGTAAAACTTGTTATACTTTCTTCTTATTATTATTTATCAGCTGCTGTTAAGACAAAACTTCCTAGTTGACTCGGCTAGAACGAACGTTGGTGTTACTGTGCAGGTCCGTAGCGCTTGTCTTCATTCTGAACCATAGGAAAAGGTTTAAAAGTTGTAGAGCCTTATCTACTATGAAGGCTGACACAATGTATCATCGTTTAAACTTGTCATCCTATGTGACTGGTATGTAAGCATCTACAGCGAACTGTCCACTTGCGTTCGCTCGCTGCAAAGAGTACAAGTTGCTATATCAACATTACATTAGCACGACACGAAGGACGCATGTGCAGCTAATGCCTCGTGTAATGGAATGGCACAGGAACCCAAAAATATTCACATAAAACCATAAACCACAGGCTACCAAGTGAGAGAATGAATCTGTGCACATTTCCTGTCAGTCATAGAGAACAGAAACAAACCCAGCACCTTTTACATTTGAGCTAACAATGTTTCCATGTTACATTTTAATCATTTTCCCAACTAATAGGGGCATCTGATCACCATACTTTCGGCTCGGTGCATACAAAAATAGTATTGGGTGGCAGGAATGGGCTTTTGAAACAAACAAAATATGTTTATGAACTTTATACTCGTCCTTAGGTCTACATGATCGCTGTCTAACATAGCTAAAGGCAGACCGTCCACTGCAAATATTCCACGAGAGAACTCATTTATTTTGCCAGCTACAGTGAGTGATCTGTATATTCTGTATAATCCCCTTCATTCTAACCGCGGATAGCTTTAATCAGATAGACCAGAAGAGCATATTGATATTATTTAAATAAAAGCATGCACGGCCACATACGGGTATTGATTTTATGCATCAGTGAGCTGAAGTGTTCACATCTCTGATGCAGTCAGAGGTCAAGGCAGCGAGAGTACATTGTATTCAGAGCGCTGTCAGCTGGGAATAAACTCGGAGTAGCAGATACATGTATATTTAATTAACGGCAAGTTCAGAACTGGTGGATTTTACTTGACACATTTCCTCAGATGTACCTTAAAATGCTGTCCCAGCTCTGAGATTTACAGAAGCGGTTGGATAGGTCAGGAGGCAGTTCATTTTAAATTGGTATCTCTTCAGACCGGTACAGAAAGGGGAAGAGGACCCTGCTCCTCTGAGCTTACATTTTATTAAGAGGTTGAAGGGGAATGGGAGAAGAGGTGAGCGCAGTCATAGAAAGCAAATGAAAGGCAAGTGGAAAGGTTTTTTCCTCCCTGGCATCTTAATTTATATATCACGGGATATTCTTAATCAGATTTTTAACCCATTGAATCTATTCAGTGAGTCAATTGGTTTCAACTCTTTGATCTCAAACCTTGCTTAGTCTTAAAATCTACAAAGCGCTTAAGTATTTCACCTGTTTAAGAAGAACTTAAAAGTACAGCTCTTACATAAGGTGCAATGTGCATATCCTGCCAAAGGGTTAAATGCTGCGTGTATATACAAACGCTGTGCGAGAGAAGCATTTTTCCCCATGGACTCATTTGGAGCAATAAAGGCTCCTATCCAGTGCACAGAAATAATACTGGCGAGAACCTAAAGGGAAATGAAATAGACATTTTAATTTGTTTTATATTATTCCAAAGACCTTTCCGAGACTCGCATGTAGTGCAGTTAGCATCAGCCCAGGGAGCCGCGGACCCACTGGACGCTATGTTGTTATTACGGTTATTGCTCTATATTATACAGTTTAGCTTTTGGCCATTACTGGTCTCTCTGAACAATATGTTCCAAGTGTCCCTGTTTAGGTTGGCCAGTCTCTCTTTCTCCCCTGATGAAACTCAGAATGTTTGCTGGGTATGAGGGTATCGCAGGGTTCTACAGCCCTAAAAGCCCCGATAATGTGTATAGAAACAGCAGTGAATGGCTTTATAAATTAAACTGGGTAAATAAAACCTATTATTCTTCTAAATGCCCCACGATGGTGCACAAAGTCACATAAAAATTCTGGGTAAAGCCACACCTCTAACCACACCCACTAAAACATTTAGTCCCTCTTTGGCCATTTAAATGTTGCAAAGTATGACGTATGATCAACCTTCCCCATGCGCCTCTTTACTTTATAACATGGATCATTTGGGGGGCTGGAAACGCTGAAGCCCATAAAATCTCCCCTCTTTCTATGTTGACATGTTTAATATTGGCATTTATATTTACTCCCGCATAAGATTAGCTTTCCTTTGGGTGTATTTGCGAATTTCAGCCAGATTGATTTAAACCAATTATATAATAAAATATATATAATTTTTAGTCATCCTGTTTTCTGTTTTTTTATTTTTTATTTTGTTTTTTTTCTTCCTGAAAAACTCTGCATTTAACATTTTGGAAGCCGGTTCCCAATATCGAGAGGAATTTAATGGCGATCGAGTTTGCATTCCTTAGCATAGCCTTTTTACTGTTTAGAAATAGCACCTCTGTGCATAAAACAAAGAACAGGGCTCCAGAACCCTACTCGGATCAACCACTTGCATTTAACAACCTCTGTGCAAACAGATTAGGATCCAATACCAATACGTCAAATGTGTCGGTGTTTGCATGTCGATGGATGTTTGTGAACACGGTGTGGGTTCACTTAGAATGTTCACATTCATATTCTCAAACTGTTTTTTCAAACATTTGCAACGTTCTCAACACACTGCTACATTTGCAAGGGTTTGCGAGTCTGAGATGACGTGTTCCCGTGAAGCCTGGGGAATGCGGTCAGAGTTAGACTTATCCGGTGTTGCTAAATATCTCATAGCTTGACAAGCTGCTGTCCTTCCAAGCGGCACATTATCCCTTTTAGGTGAATCTGAGTCTTGTAAGGTAACATGTTCCTAAAATGCATCTCGGTATCATGGCCATGCCTAGTCTTGTGAGGCACCTTGCCCTTGGGAGTATTGTAAGTCAATATATAAGTTACTTTATAACGCGTTAAGATCTTGAATGCTTTTAACTATACTGTCACAAAGTGGCTCCGTAACGTTCCCTAAAATCTTGCCTTTTAGGGTTAATATACGTAGTAAATGTTATTATACTTACAGATAAACAAATGTATACGCGTTAGAAACCCACCTGATCTGTATACCATGGGAGCAGCGGAAGCCGATAGTAAAGTTGTGCATTCGGCAAATTTTTTTTTTTGTTGAATGTAAAAAGCCCTTTCGGTTTTGACAAAATAGGGAACCAGGTTCGTTGTCTGAAAAGCTAGCAATAGCATCACCGTCACCCAGATTCACAATTAAAAGTTAAGTAATGTCATATCGCTGATTCTTAGAGGAATACAAGTAAAAGGGGGACAAGTGTTACACCCTTTACACACGTATTTGGACTTCTCCTTTGTATAAGTGTCACACAAAATTAATTGTCCAAGTTGTTGGGCTGTGCTTCTGTTTAAGAGGAAGAACTGGTAATCAGGTTGGGATCAGAGATGGAAGCAGTCACTGATAATTAGAAACCAGGCGAGCACCATGGCTTTAGACAGGCACTGATAATCAGTAAGGAGGTTGGGGTCAGGACTGGGTCATGCACTTTTTCGTAATAAAGACAGGACCAGGGCTGGAAGCAGGCAAATGTGGTCAGTAATCTTATGTCAGTAGCAGGGCTTGAGTAAGTAGCTGGAAATAGGCATTAATAGTGGGCAAGCTGGCATCAGGCTAAGGTCAGAGCTGGAAGCAAGCACTAGTAAATTGTAATCAGGCTGAGGTCAGGGCTGGAAGCAGGCGCTAATTATCTGTAATCAGGCTGGGGTCAGGGCTGGAAGCAGGTCCTGATAATCCGCAATCAGGCTGGGGTCATGGTCAGAAGCACGAGTATTCCAGAAAATAAGATAATGTCAACAGGCTGGTGGCAGGTAACGTTAGTACTTACACACGCTGAGGTATTTGGCTCTTTAAATTGGTTGAGATTGAGTTTGTGGCGGCTGGAAATCAAGTAGGAAAAAAAGAAGAGGATAAACTGGAATAAAATTGTATTTAAACCAGTTCAGAAAAGGTTAAGCAAAACATGCAACATAATACTTGGCAAGAGAAATTCTGAGAATAACCAGGACCACTGATAAATCTCTTATGTGGAGCGAAACCCACTTTTAACAAGAGAATGTCGATCAACTGAATAACGCAAATCAAATCTACAGTCAGAAACTGCCACTAATGAGGGTTTCGTTCTTTCAAGTGAAAAGAATGTAATGTCCATTAGAAAGAGGGGGAAACGAACATGCTAAACAAACGAATTCTAAGAGAAAAAACAGGACTGTGCAAAATAAATTCTTCCTTAAATGGGGAACCGACACTTGGCGTTTGCCAGCAAATTGTCCTATTGAAGTCTTATAACAATGGAACCTCTAATTGTGCATTTTCAGAGTAGCTACTGTACGGGTAAAATACCTGCCCGGTAATAAGTGTTTGTACGGCTTCTCACAATACGCGGGCTTATGGGTAATGATGTTAAATTATAGGACAATGGGTTCCTTTAATCACAATTGAATCACCTAATGCAGGAACTACAGGGAGTTTAATTTTAGGTCCGTTTAGCTCCTCCATAGGAGCTGACCTCTCTATTGTTAGTCGCTGACCGATTGAAGTTGTGAATAGTCCCATGCTAGCATGTGAAATAAAATTATAAAATTTAGCACATTTAATGATACTTTTTGCTGATATACAGGTTATTCTAACACCTCCCAACATTTTAAGTAAGCAGAGGGATACATTTAATTTAAGGGTGTTTTTAGAGAACCAGCTTTACTGACACTTTTATGACTTTTTGACCCGTTGATATTTATTTAACTGAAATAGGCATTTGGAAGAAGAAGAATGGGTTTTATTGACGTGGTTTAATTGATTTCTATACACGTTATCGGGGGTTTGAGGTCTGTAGAACCCTGCGATACCCTCATACCCAGCAAACATTCTGACCTCCTAGAAAACAGGGGCATCAGGGGTAAGAAAGAGGGGCATCAGCGTAGGAAAGAGGGATCATCAATCGCTCTTATTCATTCCCCTAAATTCAGAGAGCCCTTTACACAGATGTTTGTAAATTAACCAGATCTCATCATCTAGGAGTATGGAACATTCAGGAGACGACTTTGTTTTTAAAGTCCAACCAAAAGAACGAAGGTCTGGAATTTAGAACATTAGCTACTAATATCAGCCCAAAAATATCTCCTTATGCTTTAAACAGTCTCCAGCACCGGTAACTTTGTATCCAGAGATATTTTAGGACAGTAATCCCAGTTAAAACCTTGTTATGTATAATGTATGTGCGAGTCCCAATCCTATCTTAGAATTCTCCAGAATTCGGACATCTTTTCTTATTCATTTATAGTCTGGCTGTGCGAGGAGAAGCCGAGTATACTGCGTGACAGCAGAGTATGTTTGGGGTAAATGAACTGGAGTCGCATTTACATCTCATTCTGAAATACAGCTATTGGTACAGACTGAAAGTAATGACTCGGAAAGCATCGTTAACGCCGGAGAAGCTGTAAATAATGCATATCAGTCACGTTGACATGGTGAATTTCAGTGAAATTCTATAATGTGGAACATTGTAACAATCTGCAACAGTGGTGGTATTCATAAAAAGTGATTCCAGTGCAAAGTCTTGATAATTGGGCAATTATGTTGGTTGCCATGGTGATGATGCCACATTTCAGATTTCACCAATCATTAATCCAGTGGCTGTTATCACTGGCATTCAGATTAAGTTGGGTTTTAATTCGGATTTACGTTTTCAGAATCCAAAGTGGAGCAGATAATGAAAGCCTCCTGTACGTGACCCTGCTGTTAAAGGGACCGTGGTGGGTATTGGTGGTTCTAGTCTGTAAATTTCATTTTGTAGCTCTGGTTGTAAAATATATCTTTGTTTTTCAGTAGCGGATATTTACTAAGAATCTACCAATGGTTTAGCTACTAGAACGTGCAAACAGTATCCAGCAAGTAGTAAAAACCTAGTGGTCGGTGTTGGTTAGCAGTTGACTCCACTGTCCATGGTACCGGTGAGAATGATGGAGTGCGTGCATCTCACGATAAAAAATAATAGAAACTACACTTCAACTAAAAGAATAGCTCCACAGATTATACAGTAGCAGCCGTGCACACGGAGCGCTAACTGGAGCATCTAATGCAGCGTCTGAATTACTCTGCAACCAAAACCTGGACCTATGTGGACAATAGTATTGGGACACCTGGCCATTACACCAACAGGGACTTTGATGACATCACATTGTAAATACATAGACATTAATATGAAGTTGGTCCCCCCTTTGCAGCCATAATCTCCATTCCAGTTCATCCCCGAGGTGTTCGATGGGGTTGAGGTCGGGGCTCTGTGCGGCCGGTCAAGTTCATCCACACCAAACTCATCCAACCAGGTCTTTATGGAGCTCGCTTTGTGCGCCAGGGCTTAGTCATGCTGGAATAGAAAAGGGTCTTCCCCAAACTGGGGCCACAAATTCGAAAGCAGAGCATCGTCCAAAATGCCTTGACATTTTACGTCGGATTAGATTTACAGATTTACGTATATACCAAATTCCAATGATCAGGTTTCATGGCCAAACTTATTGCACCTTTACTTGCAATTGTTTTCCATGTTTCTAAATAGAATGCCTTTAAATATTGAATATTTTCACGCACGCTTGCCTTAAAATATCTGTGCCGCTGTCGCCCATACACTCCCAACTTCCAGTCGCCCGTTCCTTGTTAGTAACAATATCCGCATTGCTATTTTGTATTTTATACAGAAACAGTCTTATGTTCCATTGCAGTAAATGGAAAAACTCGCCATGTAAAAAATGAAATGCCCTCTTCTGTGCTGGGAATGTTTTTGCTATTATATTAAATTTGAGGTAGAAATGTGCTTTTGGATATGAATGCAAGGAATTTTAATAGTTAAGGCCCCTTTTGAATGCCAGTTTGAAGTATAATAGGATTAAGTACCTTTTTTGTCTTTTAAAAAGTTTTTTTATTTCTTTTTTTCGGGGCTCTGAGAGTTGTCTGAGTTATGGGCTTCGCTTTTTTTTTTTTTTTTTTAATGGCTGCGTTCCCTGAAATGCTCCATGTGTTAAACTTCACTTCGAGACTCTGTGTCCTGTGTGGTTCCTGGCAAGGTGCTTTAAATTCCTCCTCGTCTGTTACTTTACAAAGGAATGCAGAGCCGCCGAAGGTATAATAGTGGCTCATTGAAATATGAAAACTCAAATAATCTCATCTAAAATGCACATCTTGAATAAGGATTAAGCGAGGCTTGACACCTCGCTCTCTGGTGGGGGTGCAGAGCTTTAAAACGCCAAAAGGGGGCAGTGTGGCTCTCCACCCAAACTCCTATTTACATATTTCTATATATTTATATATAGTCTGTGTTATTAAAGTGGTTACTTGCGGTGTTTTCTGCACACTAATCTAATAGTTACAATGTAATTCATGTAGGTCCCGCAGTATATGGGATCAAATCATCATACCAGGGAAAAAAAACAAGCATTGGATGCAGATTATTAAAGACATTCTAAGATCTTGGAATCCTATACATAGGATCGTATTTACAGAATCCCAATTATTTGGCTTCACCGCCAATCTTATTGCGTTTTTTAGCTGCTGCCTCCGCGTTTCTAAATAAGAGTGCAAATTTGTGTCGCTACTTATTGGCAAAACAATACTTTTATTGTACGTTAACTATAGAATCCATACAAATATCAGATTATTAGCCCAAGTCCAGCGGATACATTGCCGGCAGCGGAGAAATAATTCTTTCTTCTACCATTCTAGTTTTTGATTACCGCCGTAACAATTATTTTCTTGTATTCCAAATTGAAGCAATTTTATTGATTTCACCGTTTATATTGCCGCCGTTTGCTGTTGGACACGTTGCATCCCCCCCCCCCCCCCCCCGGTGTCGAATTACATCTGGGAGCACTTATTAGAAATGTTTTATTTGTCAAATATGCTTTATATTATTGCTTTAATTAATTCATTGGAATATGTTTGTACATCGCGTGGTTGAGTTGGATGGACGAGCAATGAGCTGGTCTATTAGTAATTAATGGTTCTTTAGGTAAAGTTTGAAAATGTTTTGCGTTATCGTATAGATTTTTAGAGCTGTACGAGGTGGCAGGGAGATTATGTGGATTTACAGAACCTTCGAGCCCATACGTACTGGCGAATTTAGTTTAAATAACGATGATGGGGAGTGCGGATGGTAGAGGTAACGAAGAAGCTGTAATTTCAGTGGAAAAAGTAATAAATCAGTAGTGTTTGGGGCATCCGTGCAGTTGGATTATTTAGTAACAGCGGACGTTTTTTTTGTCTGCCACGGATGTTTCAAAGTACACAAAATCACTTTGAAGTTTGAGATCTAGAAATCCGTCGTATAAACGGCTCCTCTGCTTTAAACATCGGACGTGGCTTTAAATCTAAAAAAAGACAAAAGAATGACTGTCGGAATAACATTTCTGGGTATTAGGCTGGCTTTACACACACGCCGGCCCGATGGCGTATATAGAAGTTTAACTTTTGGAGCCGACCGTTTACGCAGCGTTCTCCAAAAGTTTACGAGATGAAACGCACCGTGGAAGATGAAGATGCTGTTTAGAAGATAAGGATTTGATTCCAGGAGCCGGCATTCTCATCCCATGGATCCCAGTAAATATATAACAAAAAGTGCCGCCATATGCAGAGTCATCCACGTGAAGAGACCGCGGGAGCGTAACCAGATGTGTGCGGGCGTTAACGACTTAATATGTATTTTGTATACTCTCGGTGGCTGGAATTATTGGCTTTTGTAGGTTATTTGCCTGATTAGAGAGAGCCTGATACTAAACAATGCTGCTGTGTTACGCCATCACAGATACGGATACTTTCCGGCAAGATATACTTATCTACGTATCTTCCGATCCTACGGCTTAACCTCTGGATGTGATGCGTCACGGGATAATATACATCACGATTACTTTGTTTCTCCTTTTACAGACGTGAATTCTTCTCTGCGGCTGGGGGAACGTCGTCTGCTTCACTTCAATATTGTTTGCAGGGGTTAATTATATTATTAGTATTTCATACGTAATCAACTATATTTAATTTAAACCAAGAGCAGAAGGCGTGGCTACAAAGCCCTTTTCCGGATCCAATGATACACCTGGTTGTGTTCGGTACCGCCATGTTGTACCGCCACCAACAAAAGAAGTCCTATCGGTACGTGTGCGAACAAGCCTGCGCGCTACCCCGTGACTGCCGCCGTCATCCTAGCACAGAGGATTTCCTCGCTGACGTACCGAAACACGACTGTTTTCTTTGGCAGAAACGGAGAGAGCGAGAGAGACGGAGCCGGTGCCGCGATGACAAACTGTCTGTATTGTCTGCCCGCCCGGCAAATAGACAAACGATTGTCAGAGACGTCTGCGGTGCGGTTACAGGCGGCGGCATTTGGTAACATCCATTAAATGTAGCGGGGGGGCGCCTCCTAATTATAGTTATCGGCGCGCAATGAATACTGGCATAGGTTAATAAACTAACAAGTACCTCTGTGTTCTCGGAGCATGGCATCCGCGGCTCGCCTCTGAGCGAGGGAATGAAATTTGTCTGTATGGAAAATGCAGATTCTTTACGCTCGTTCCTCTCTGTTAGTGAGATGAAAGCCAAGGAGTACAGAAAGAGGATTAGCGTGTGCTGCGGTACGAGGTGCGTCGGCGCAGGTGGGGGGATATCGGGGCAAACACGGCGTATGGCAATAAAGGCAAGGGGCAGCAAGTCCTATGAGCCTCCGACAGCTCCACCACCCTGTCAAATTTTGCCTCGTTTATTATTTTTGCTGGGAACGCTTAATTGTCATGTCATTATAAAAGCAGGCACTGATAGGTTGTTGGCACAAACACTTATTTTTGGTGGTGTTTTTCATGATTAAATGACAGATCTGCCAATGATAATGCTTAATGTGGGAGACGGCATGATCACGGGGGGGGGAGGTTTGCCCATCCCCAGGAAAGCCTCTTGCCAGTTGGTGTGTATGGGGGGGGGGTTATTTCTCATCGAGACGTGAAAAATGGAACACGATGAGATCTCAAGGGACGGTAGAAAGTATAGGCACAGAAAACCAAGCTTTCGGCGTTGGCTCCTGTCACACAAAACTCTGAGAAATATTTTATCGAGAAATGGATAATAACGATTATGCTTAAATAATCGGCGTATTAGGATTATATGAACATCCAGACACGGACTTCCCTTTACCAAACATCTCAATCAAAGTGGGCCTTTGATACAAAAGGGGTTGCTTTTCTCTCAGCCGAGAGCCGGTTATGAAGTCAACTTTGGGCTTTAAAGTATTTTAAGCTTTCAACAGCTGAGTATGGTTTATATTCTATATTTTTTTTAACCTCTGTAACCATAAATTGAGTTGGGTTTACTGAAGATAACGTAAAGAAATTCAGCGTATTCTATAGTCCGTATCTACCTATGGTTTTTCGCCTCGCATGCAAATTGTGGTCGGCGTGAGTGACGTGAACGGGGCACAGAGGTTCGCGTCTAAAAGTTTTGAAGACCGGAGATATGATAACGGCAGAAGTCCAGATCACGGACAAAATAATAAAAGCGCAAGCCGCGTCGGAAGTCCGGAGTGTTCTGCTGGATCGGATTAGTAAACAGCAGGTATTTAAATACATTCCAGGAATCACCTGCAGACAATCCTGCTCAAGTGTTTGCCCTTAAATTTGGGGATTAAATCGTTTCATTGCTCTCCTCCTAACAGCCCTTCCGACCGGCACCTCCTGCCATTAATAAATAATCTTTACCCTTGTCCGGGGCGGCCAGCAATCATCTTTTTCTGTCGATGTATCGCACAATGCAATATTTTTCTGCTTCTGATTTTTTTATGTATATTCTCCAAAAGCAAAAGCCTGCTTACCTGACACAGAAGTTGCAGTCCTGCTGGAAAAGCTGCCCTTTTCCTCCATGGCCCAACATTTCCTGCCACTTAAGGATTGAAATCAATGCGTGAAGAATTTAAATCAATTCTGTCACAAGCACACAGGAGACTAAATACCATCAGCCCCTTGCCCCCCACACACATGCACATACATATGTTACAGAAACCTACAGCAACATACACATACTTATGCTCAACACACCCTTACACATTCATGCTAACACACACTCCCTCGCAAACCCATACACATTCATGCTAACACACACTCCCTCACAAACCCATACACATTCATGCTAACACACACTCCCTCACAAACCCATACACATTCATGGTCATACACACAAACGCTTACACTTTGATACTCACACGCAAACTCACATATACATTCATGCGCACACACATTTATGCTCACAAATGTGCACATTGATGCTCATACACATTCATGCGCACACACAACCCTTTACACATACGTACAAACTGAATCTCGTAACCTCATGTTACATGGCCCTGCTGTGTTCTTGTCTCTTCGGGCCGGTCCAAAATTGTTTTCAAAGTTCTGGTCCGACCTGGTTCAGGTCAGACAGTCCCTTTTGTAAACAACTTAAACGCATCAAAGTGCATATGATGGCTGTAAAACCCCTTTTAAAACAGCTGATACCCTATGTAACATGTCTGCCTTTGTGTGTATAACTGGCCCCCAGGACAGTGGTCACACCTGCCCTTATTATATTTAATATATTTCTCACAATATCTAAAGTAAAGGTAACGCACAAACATATACCTATCACACACAGATACAATGTTTTCTATTTACTTTTACGCATTCTTATATTTGTTTTTCTCAAAGATGCATATTCGTCGACATAAGAAAAACAAGGTTGATATTATGTAAGTATATTGTATTTGTTTTTAAAAAAGTTGTGGTTTTCGTGACCATGAATAACATCGCAGTTTGTTGCCAATCTATTAAACAGCATGTTTTTGTAGGGAAGCTGTTAGCTCTCCCACAGTATTCTATCGCTCAGTGTATTCCAGTGAGCCTGGCATTCCACAACCTAAATGATCATTTGTTGAACAAATTCATGGTTTTATTAGTGAAAATACAGAGAAAACAGAGCGTCCCTGTTCCAAGATATTTGCTAATGCATGGTTAATTATCACATACAGCTCGCTATAATTCATTTTACTGGGCACCTCCTGGAGAGGGTTTATGCACCTAAATAACCCCACTGTGGATGAAGAAACGTATATGAATGTTATATATAATGTGTGTGTGTACCATATACATTATTAAGGGGTAAAAAGACGTATTTACTACCATAATGTATGCACCATCCTTCTTTTAAGGTCTATATGCATGTCTGTGTATAATATATATTTATTTTTTATATTTATGTGCCATTTATACAAACTTCATATTTTTTAAATGTTTTATATTTATTTTATTTAGTTACCCCCTCAGACAGTTGGAGCTTTACACTCCACATTGCTGGCTTTTATTTTATTTATTTATTTATTTATTTATTTATTTAATATATCTGTCCGGGGCATAACTGTAGCCCGGTTGTTAAGCCTCTCCCCGCCTAATTAGACAAGCAATGCAGGCATTCATTATAAGCCGTGCGCCCCGGCTCGGAGAGGCCAGCTCTCGCCGTGTAGTAGCGCGCTGGCAGACGGCTGCTGGCAGGTATGGAGCGGCTTGCGGCTGCGATATTAAGTGACTTGAAATTCATTGACTCCACTGTGGCTAACGTGTCCGCATGACAACACGTTTACACGGCCCTGTTCCAGTTACTGCAAATGGACCCATTTAAATATTTATTAGGTGATTAAGGTGAAATGAAATGGGGGGTGAGGAGCGGTGGTGGTGGTGGGGTGGGGGGTTTGAAGGGGAACACACAGTAACGCGTGTGTAGCTAATTTAACTGTCTGCGCCGAAGACGTGAGCATTTTAACTCTATTTATTTTCACTAATAAATATTGCAATCATTTGAGGAGTTACGATTTCTAATTTGTCTGTACTCAACTTTTTTAAATGTATTTTCATAAAGCAGAATTTTAAGAGGTTTTTTCTTTTTTTTTTTTTTTTACAGAATTTATGAGGATTTTTGGTTAGAAAGAAAGGTGTTTCGGTTTCTTATCAAAATAAATGTAGTAGAACAAGCTTCACAATGTATATAACATGGTTTCAGGGCACTGTGTATATGTTAATAACCAGCACTTTTATTGATTATACAGCCTCCCAGGAACTATGGGGTTTCCCCCCCAAAAAAAACACACAAGGATTTTACCCCAATCTCAGGGTTAATGGGTAAACTCTCAGGGGGGGGGGTCACACAGTGTGGAGCCAACTCCTTTGCCATTTGTTTGCTACCATTTGCAAGTTGCTACAATAGAATTTTGGTGATGGACTATTAAAGGGTTAATATATGAGGGTCAGCTCCTAGAACATTCCGGAGGGATGATCACTCACGCTTAAGATGTTCTGCGGAGTGCGGTAAAATTGTATTTGGTGGCAGGTTTCTATTTCTATTTGTTTTAGAAATGAATTGTTGCGTTTCCGTGTTCTATAACCCTTAGTCTGAGAGCAACGCTTTCATTTTAATTAATAGTTACAATTGTATCCTTCTGTACTACATACAAAAGAGTTGTGCTGCCTTCTGCAGTTCGGCTTCCAGAACGTGAGGGTAAAATCCCTCTATCCACTAAAGTGCGAGTGCTTGTGTACTGGTGTGGAGCAAAAATCCAAGTCGCAAATTCGCAAAGCCAGCCTGCATTAGCACCCCTATTAGAATGGGATAAAAGAGGTGTAAAAGATTGCATTTAATTCCTCACCACCCCTCTGTGCACAAAGTACGGAAAGAGCTGACAATGATTGGGCCTCCTTGGTTATTATGTATTTTTTTATGTAGCGGGGGAAAGGTTGTGAGTTAAAGGCAAGGACATGCATGTTCATAATAAACTCGCATGCCCTCATCTGTAACAAGTAAAATGTAAAGTCTTTGCATTTGACTGAGACTCTCAGTGATAAGGAACCTTGTGGGTTAATTCTCACACATATCTAAACCACATTACATGACAATTATAGCGAGCCTGCATTTCCAAACCATTATTGTAACATTCAGTCAGAACATCTTCTACATGAAAACCATGCAGTGACAATAATCTGTATCAATACTGATTACTTCCACATGCGCAGACTGTGCTGACACAACAGACCAGAGACGACTGTAATTACGATTTGCGTTTAAATTTTTCACTTTGCGCGCTAAAAAAAATTCCTTTCTTTGGAATTCTGACACTTTTATTCTTTTATGACAGCGATATCCCCCCCCACCCCAAAACCCTCCAAATAAATGGATATTTGATTCTTTGTCACAAACTTTCCTGAATGTTTTCCTGGAAGCATTTTTAGCTGTAAAATCAAAGATTAATGATTTTTGGCAAAGAGATCTTTAAGGTCTTCAAAGCTTCCGTGCATCAGCACAATATTCCGGAATGCCTCCTACGGCTCCTTTTTATATACAGATTCCTTTGTTTTATGGAACGGAGTCTACCGTAATTAGCATTTTTAAATATGTCTTTACGTAGCGCGGTTTAATACAAAGTACCGATACTTCTGGGTTTCTGTTTCTCTCGGTGGATCTTCGTTCTGTTAGGGACTAAGGTTTGACATTCTTTGTCGAGTCACCGTTCGGTTACACAGTGTCTCCCTGTGCCTGCGTATCGGCCGTCTCTGCCTCCCCCTCGCAGACAGGCACGCACGCACACACTTAAAATTAATTTAGGGATTAGGGAACTCGATCCAGCCACACACAGCCTGAAAAAAAATCCTGAAAAGACTCCAAAACTCTCCTGGGTTCTACAACTGCTTAAAACGCCACTTGTTTGTTTTTTAATATTCCAGCTATGGCTTTAAATCCAAACACTGCGAGCGTGTGGCGGTCTGCGGGTCTCGCTGCTCCGAGAGGTCTCTACAGATTGCCTTAAACAGCCTCATGATTACAAAACCTTCGGGGATTTAACGCGCCGAAGATCGCTTGGTTTCGATGCTGTATGGACCTTCGTCAGGAAAATGATTGCTGTAGAAAGCATTCATGGCAGCAAATTCCCAACGCGTTGCGTATGTTGGGTGCGTGTAGAATGTCACGCTTCGATGTGACATATTTAAGTAGAGCTGGGGTTATTAACTTTTTTCTCATAAGAAGAAAGAAACCGTATTGTATGATCCAAGCTGAATTCTCAATCCAATTGATCAGTCCAGCCATGAACTTCCAGAGACTCTCCTTATAGTCGGCACGGTTCTTTCCATATGTCAGATCCAATTCAGATTCTGTATACATTGCATTGTGGGAACATCCCAGAGACATTTTAATAATGGAGTTACCATATTACCAAAGTATCGTCTATCATCCGACCCCCTCCTCTGAAACGTTTTGCTTCTCTTGATATACTTTTACAGTAATACCCCCCCCTGCCAGTGCTGTGTACAGTAATACCCCCCCTGCCAGTGCTGTGTACAGTAATACCCCCCCTGCCAGTGCTGTGTACAGTAATACCCCCCCTGCCAGTGCTGTGTACAGTAATACCCCCCCTGCCAGTGCTGTATACAGTATTGTTGGTCAATGTTGACGAAAACCTGGATTTATCTCATTTTATCCCAACAACCCCCCTTTATCTGCAGACCTGGAGCCGCCGTCGCTGTCAGTCGTGTGATATTTGAGGTGACTTTTCCTGCTCAAACACCGCACTGAGCTGATGCTTTATGGCGATGCTAATGAAGTCCGTCCCTCCATAGGCTTTCATTAGTCAGTGTCTAGCAGGGTGATTAGGACTGAGCCATTCTATTTTCCCACAGGCAGTATGATAAGGCATCGCGGTGTTTAGTAGATCAGGGGATCAGATAACGGAGCGAGAACTCAAACAAACGGCTGATATGCAGCTGCCTGAAAACATTAGATTATGTGGCTTTAAAAAGAAAAATCTATTTATAAACGTGATTTTAAGCTGAAACGTGTAATGGAAATGGTGTTCTGGGCATTTGTTGGAAACGAACTGGTCGGTTGTAATGGATGGAGAGAATGACACGGGGATAATTAGATTGAGGAACAAGTACGTACAAAGAGTCGTCTCACTCGTCCAATTTGATCCATGC
This sequence comes from Sceloporus occidentalis, assembly GCA_023333645.1. Lineage (NCBI taxonomy): Eukaryota > Metazoa > Chordata > Lepidosauria > Squamata > Phrynosomatidae > Sceloporus > Sceloporus occidentalis. The sequence goes on along the minus strand of JALMGF010000126.1, from coordinate 2,798,696 downwards.
GCTGTATAAAATATGTCAATCACTGTTTATAACCAACACAAATATGCGAGTGCGATGTCTGTAATCATCACTTCCCTTCTCTCTATCACGACCAGAATAGGAAGAGCACAGAAAGTCAGGTTTATGTCTGAAGATTACAGGTCAGGCAGTAATGACGGTAATTAAGTTCCTCGGAGAGATTCACTCGTTGGTAAAGTAACAATTTATATTCTGTCACAATGAATATGTTTAACTTTTCCCAAGGCCGTTATCCCAGACGCAGCCGTACGGCCGCTTCCTGCCGGTAGTTCATTCGCTTCGGTGGGGATCCAGCAAAATGCAGTGGAAAACCTGGAAATCGGGGACTTGTCTTATACCCTCAACCGTTTCTTAGATAACAGACGAATCTTTAAATGGAATTCTCTCAATCAATATATATATATATATATACGGTGCTGACCCAGAATGTCTGGAAATGAACATAATCTTTAATACTGTTTTTGGGTTGATTTGGGTTTGTTCGGGATTCTACGTTTGAGTTAAAGTCAATCTGGCACAACAATAACACAAAAGCATAAAGTGTGTGATGTGTGTGATGTTAATATTCCAACACATTGTCTCCCGGTAATAATAATAGTAATATAATAATAATAAAATAATTGTAATAAAATACTTTTGGACAAATTGGGTATTTTGGGCACTCGCGTTAACATCTATCGAGTTCCTGTTCCCGCTAAACCCTATGAAACCCTTTTATTGTTACAAAGAGCTAAACGCTGGTAAATGTTGGGTAGGTCCGGTACGTTCTGGATCCATCCTTCTCTCAGCCGAGGAGGTTGCAAATGTAAGTAGGCCAAAAAAAAAAAAATCAAATTACATAAAACTGCCCCGCTGTGGGTTAAAAAATGGTTAATTTTGTCTGAACTATTTACAAAATAAATCTGTAGCTGGATAAAGATTGCCCCCCCCAGCCTTTCTATAAGAAAATCACAGTAATTAGCGCACCTGTATGAAAAATACCGTTCTTACCTGGAAAAAAAGGACAAAAACACTCGAAAAGCCATTGTACCCAAAAGAATTCTTCTTGATTCCAAAACAAAAAATCCTGAATAGAATCTGATTGATAATAAAGGTAAAAGCATCGGCGCTCGCAGCCAGATTGTGTAATTGCTGCACGAGCCGGGATGATTTTCCGGGTGTAGTACGGACGATGCGGTTTATGTGATACGGAAACGCGTCTTGGACATCTCGCAACCAAACTGGTGTTGGCCTGCAACACCCAGCACTCTCAGCCAGCCGGTAAAACAAAAAAAAAAACCATTTAGTCTGATTTATCAGATAATTATCTGGAAATGATGAGTTTGGGGACCCGGCCTCTTCATTTCAGTTTAACATCGGTTACAGAGTCTAACGGGACTTCGAGAAAACGTGAATTTACTGAATTTTCACCTCCTTGCTGGAACTCGGAAAGTGACTTTTTCTCTGGATATTCTGTAGCCACCAAGGGAGTAACCGTACTACACTCTGGGGTTTCTTAATAAACAGAAGAAGTAAAGTGTGAGCTCTTCCCTTCAGCGGGTTACAAAGTATCAAGGAGCATCTCCAGCGCTTCCTTCTATAGAACGTCTCTCCAGCCTGCGTTCCACGAGGTTCCTCTCTGCGCCCTATGCGTCGTGTTTACAGTACGGGGTCGGGCCGAGTTACGCTCTTCCTTTTATCTCCTGCGGCCCCTAATGACAAAGATTCGAGCAGCGTCTAAAAATAGCCCCCGAGTATTTCCAACCGCGGAAAATAAACGCGTTGCTTTTTTTTTCAATCCGGCTACGGCCGTGGAATGAGCTATACGGTTGGAATGTGTATGTTTGGATTTGGAAAGCTCCAGCTGACGTATAAGTCTGTCTTTGATTGCGAAAATTGAAACCTTATTACCGAATGAGCGCGTTATACGGGCCGCGCATGGGCAGCTTTCAAGGGCAATTTCCCGTTATTAGATCTACGCCGCGTCGCAATTTGTTGAACAAGACGTCGGCAGAGGGGAATTATTGTGCGCCGGCCGAGATGTTGACTTTGAAAACATGCGACATTGTGAATTTTTCGTCGCGCTCAGGACCCTGTGCCTGTTTACACAACGTGATGAGGCCAACTTTTACTCTTTTGATCAACTGGAAAACAAATATTTGGAGCTGCTTTTCTACGAGGAGCTTTGATTGCTTCCTACGTTTCCATTCCTTCCTTGCCGGTTGTCTTAAACCTTCACAATCGAGTATATTTTTGATCAGCTGGAGCTATGCCGTTTGGCCAGAGTCGTACAGCCGCCGGAGTCCAGATGGCCGCCTCCTAACCCAGAGCCGGCCTTAGGTGTTCTGGCGCCCCCCCATCCCAAAAAAAAGAAAGGAATAAAAACTTGTAACAAAACCCCAATCACTATATACTACGCCAAACATTGATGTGGTCTAGGCCTACCACTTCATTGTCTGGCTTAGTAGTAGAGATGCACCGAAACGAATTCTGGACTGAAACCGGATGTGCAGCATTTACCTGTCCGAAACCGAATATGACCCCCCCCACACCATAAAAAATCTAACACTTTTATTTAAAGTAAGTAACACACCAAAATAGGAGAAACCAATTAAATAATATTATATATATATATATATATATATATATATATGATTAACAGCAATCACATTCCTATCATGCCCAGGCATACCCAGATTCCAGGATTTACTCGCAGACTTGGCATGATAGGAGTATGATTGCCCTATCTACCCCTTCTCACTTCCTTCTCCCTATCTACCCCCCTTCCCCTGTCTCACTCCCTTCTCCCTATCTACCCCCTCCTAACTATCTACCCTTTCCCTCTTTGAAGTTCACTTACCTTTCAGGAGTCCTGCAGTGGGGGTGCAAGGCCTCTGCCTCCCAGCTCTGTATGGAACAGTATAGAGTGATGGGAGTTATGATGTACTTTTAGAGCATAATTAGATCATGAAAAAGACATTGGAAATGGTACAGCATAACACCCATCACTCTCACACACTTACCAATCCACACATATACTAATCCACACGCATACCAATCCACACGTATACACTAATCCACATTTACCAATCCACACGCATACCAATCCACACGTATACCAATCCACACACATATACACTAATCCACACACATATATACCAATCCACACATACACCAATCCACACATATATACCAATCCACACATATATACCAATCCACACATATATATACCAATCCACTCTCACTGAATGCTTTCCTACCTTTCCTCTTTTCTCCTTACAGCTCCTTTTCCTTCTCTTCGTTCTTCTTCTTCAGTTCTTCTGTCTTCTTCCGGGTCAGAGGGCACGGACAGCGGTGGGCGCGGCTTCAGTGTTGTGCGCCGGGATCTGACAACAAACCCCGGCGCACAGCATCTGTTGCCGCGCAGATCGCAAGGGAGCGGTATCGGAGGTCTTTAACAGACCTCCGGCTCCCTTGAGTGATTTTAAGCCGGGTTGAACCGGCTTAAAATCACTCAAGTGAGCCGGAGGTCTGTTAAAGACCTCCGATACCGCTCCCTTGCCAGCCTGCTCCTCCAGCGGCGGACATTACTGTCTGTCTCTGGAGGGGTGCCGGGTGCCCCCCTGATGAGCGGCACCCGGTGCGGACCGCCCCCACCCCCGCTAGGTACACGGCTGGCGGCAGCGGTACGCTACGGTGGCGTCGGACCCCGCGGGGGCTGCGGACCCCGCGGCGGCGCCCCCTGGAGTGTGGCGCCCTGTGCAGTCGCACAGGTCGCACACCCCAAAGGCCGGCCCTGTCCTAACCCCTTACTGCTGGTATCTAGCTTTTTGCGATAGGTTTCCGTAGGTCTCGTAAGGAAGGGTTACATCCCCAATCGTAGGACCGGGTGTTTGCCTTTTAAATTCTGCGTTACCATCACCATGCTGCTGGCCAGCCGCTCAAAACTACTTGTTGACTGTAGGAATAAGGCGAGAAAACCAATGTTAATTGAAGCAAAACCCAATAAGTCAACCCATTTCTCTCTTAGATTCTAAGGTCTTCACATGTCCCGTTAGGGTAACTCGTTATGGCATTTGTTGGTGCCTGACGCCAATGGGTAATTTTTAGAGTATTCCAGAAAAAAACCCTTTCTTCGTAGGTTGACTTTGAATACATGATGTACAGATACCAAAAAACCAGCAGCTTGGATGCCTGAACAGCCTAAAGAATTGGCTTTATCTCTATAGTGTTACAGACATCGATTCATTGACTTTACATGTTTGTTTTCTGTTTTTTTTTGTTTTTTTTCTCTTTACATTTTTTTTGCACTGTAACAAACAGCCTCCGGTTACATTCTGCAATAAAATAAAAACGGCTTCTCACTTTCTAATGTTTCTAAACGTGTGAAAAGACATTTCTGCAGCTGAAGATTTGAGGCCAAATATAATTTTATGATCAACATTAGCATTCGATGATGAAGTCAAGAAAAAAGCGTAATAACTTGCTTTCCAGTCAACAGATGGTATAATAAACGCGTCGGAGCTCATAACGGTTCATTCATTTCATTTTTACCAATTCTTAAAAACACAAATTACTCTCCATCCCAAACAGCCTGGAATTGGGGCATCAGGTCAAAGAAAGGGGTATGAGAGGTCCAAAAAAGTGATGCACTATGGGAGGTATAGTGCCGATGGTATCGGAGGAATGAGAGGTAGAGAGACGCAGAAGGATAGAGAGGTGAGAGAGAGAAGATAAAACCTCAGCTAGGATGCTAGAGAGAAGCAGCTAAGAGAGTCATATAAACAAGAGACCTCTGGTCTTGAAAGATTGTATCTAATTTCGATTTATAGAAATTAAAAAAACAAAAAGCCTCCTCAGTGGTGAAGAAACGAGGCACACCAGCTTCTTGTAAACTAATAATAAACTAGCATCTACTGAATGATAGATTTGGGTATTTTACATAACTTTGCTGCTTTACACTTCGTATTGTTTTGTTTTTATATCTTATAGACTAATAGACTGGCATTTACTGGTGTGAAATAAGAACAAATTGGAAAATGCATTCATCATTGTTTTCCGTTTAACCCCCCCCCCCCGATTCTGTATGTAATTACCCCGGCATTATGCTGATGGACTCCCGAGCGCTCGCCTCTTCATACCACCCAAATTAGTTCTATAAAAGCCACGCAAGAAATGAAATTAAGACGGGTGTCAATAAAAATAATTGCTTGCGTTTAACATGCAAGACCTGCTTGCGCAATTAAAAACAATTATTTTTTCATTTTTATTTAATGTAACTTATTACTTTCATTCAATTCCGTTTCCGAAACTTCAAAGGACGCGTTTTGTATCCGCGGTACAAGCGCGATCCGGGGCTTCTTGTCGTTCGGGAGACTAGATGCGAAGAGAGCATCTCGAGTATCTTTTTGGCCACTTTGAACGCGCCTTTTTATAAAAATGTGTCCTTTTTTTTTTTTTTTTTTAATCTTATCGTTTTTACCGAAAAATTGTATAAGATTACGGCAAGGCCGACGAAACGGCTCTAGACAGCGATACTTTGTTTCCGATCCCGGTTATTTGAATTGTTACATTTTGCGGGGTACAAATTCTTCGGGAATTATTTATATATTCCGACCTGTAACATTGTGACGCGACTCCGTCTCTAAACAACCGCTTCCTATTTGGATAAGAGATCCCTGTTTGAACTTGGCGCCCGCGTTCCATTATTCCGCGCGGAACTGTTTAAACCCCCCCCCCCCCGCCAAACCGTAGAGAATGACCACCGCGATTCGCTGCACGACAAAGAGCGCCGGCACGCTACAGACTCGTAAAATATCGACTTTGAGCGGATTCAAGCGGTTTATGGAGACGGGGAAGCAAAACAAGACTGCAGCAGGACAGATGGTCAGGCAGGTATACGGTTAAATAATTAATATGACTTAAATACCTGGCGGGGTAATCGGAGACCCCGGGCCGAGCGGTGTCAGCACCATGCAGAACGTGCGCGGCAGACTTGGAGCCGCTCTCCGTCGCCTGTATGCTTTTCACGGCGGAACAAGGCACAGATGACTTTAAATGTCTGAGTGGCTTTCTAGAAGCGGAGATTAATGCGTGCGGTTAAAACCACCTTTCATATCTTTGAAACGGAACATTATTTATTGAAATCAATTAGCCCTCTGTTATTTTATTAGGAAGCACTGTTCAATTCCAGGGCATGCTGCTCGGCGGATGATTAATGCCCGACTTAAAAATATGTCGAGTTTCGGGGTGGGCAGCCAGAAAGATTTCTAGGAAAGAGAATACTGTACGGTTTGACATAAATACTTCCATGGTCGGCGAGGAATATATTATGAGTTTCGAGAATCCCGAGGCATAAACGTGCGCGCATAGTATCCGTGATTCCAAGTGTGATGATCTAATATATATACATATATAGTGTTTTAGCAAAAAAAAAAAATATTATTTTTTGCTAATCTCTCCATACTAATGCCATCTGGGTTTGACCTGCTGAACAAAAAATCAGTAAGTTTTTATTTAAAAACAAAACAAAAAAAGAGGCGTGAGAATAGGGTCTTGTTTTAAATGAATTGAGGAAAATGTTAGGATTGGTGGTGTTTTTTTTTGTTTCCATTCATTCTTTTTGTGTTAATTTTTGGCTCTGTGTCTTGGCGTATTTGGGTAGCTCCGTAGAACTGTCAGTTCTGAGAATTAAATTGATTATGTGAACATTTTCTTGTAACGGTAACGGAGTTAGACAAAAGTAATTGGGGGGGGTGAATGATTGCGATGAGATAATTTGGAAATGCGAGCCGGAGGATTTTATTAGCGACGCCGTCGGTCTAAATTACATTCTTTGCAGTCTGTAAAGAGAGTTTTCATTTCAGCAACCGAGAATAAAGACAAAATGAGACAAACGCATTGGCTCTAACTTAGAAACCGCAACATTGGGATATCATGTCGCTTCCCGCTGAAGGTTTTTGGGTGCGGGAGGCCATTTTCTTCCTGCTAAGGTTTTTTTTTTTTTTTTAGTGCGGGGCGGCCATTTTCTTTCTGCTGGAGGTTTTTTTTTTTGTGTGGGGCGGCCATTTTCTTCCCACTGAAGGTTTTTTTCTGGTGCGGCAGCCATTTTCCTTCCTCTGTAGAGTACAGCTGGATATGCGGTCTCTATTCTGCAAGGAGTAAATACTGTATAGCGCGCGTTTGTGTTTTATTTAGTGACTACAGCCAATGGCGTCCAACGATTGTATTTATCGTTTAACGTCAAACCCCTTTATGGAAGGGCCCGTAATAAAATGTCTGTAGCTGTGAATTATTTAATCCTTCTGCTGAGAATAGATGACAGCTATAGCCTTATAAACACTCCGCTTCAGGCTTTTTGGCCTTCAAAAACAAACAAACTAATCAAATAAAGTGCCGTAAAGAAGTGAAAAATCCCATTTATCAGTCTGCTACACGGCGCTGCCAATGCATTGTAATTTTCTAGCGAGAGAAAACAAATTCCAGAAAAAGGAAATAAAGAAAAAAAAAAAGTTCTTCAATAAATAGGAAAATCCCCCCCAAAATAATAAAAATAAATAAAAACAGAGGGCCTCTACGTTTTAAAAGGATTGGAGATATCTTGACTTGGTTACCTGGGAACTTTTGGGCCCCAGCTACCCGAAACTTACCCTTACCGTGGTTGCGCTGATGCCAGGGGACACACCTCCGTTTAAGGCGGGGAAATGGGCGGAGAGTGGGGCGTGTCGGGACCCCTCTCCCGTTACCTGGAGGATTTGGGTGGCGACCTGGAGAATGTATGTTTATAAGTAATTAGAATATTATAATAAGGAGGTATAATATAACTTATAAGGCGTAATAACAAAAGTTGACCAAAAATTGGACGAGGACCAAAACAAAGCTGCTATAATTTCTAGAGGCATTTTATTGCCCCGATTGGTTAGACTGCATGCCAAGAAAAATGCGCGTTAACACTTACATGTATGAGAAGCAAACTTAAGTACATCTTCAGCTTTTTATAGATGGAAAGAAGGAAAGAGAGACATTCCGTTAGTTATATTTATTTCATTAGCAAAAGGCTGATGAGTTGATGAAGTTGCCCCTTTCAGACAACGTTGAGCTCCTCCACGGTCTGAGCTTCCTAAACAGTCGCCGTACAGAGAGCTGTGGGGGATCACGAAGCGAGCGCGGACGTGCGGTCATCGGGATAAAGGCTCGCTCTGTACACCGGCATGTTGACGTATTCTGTGCCGAAGCCAAACACTCCGTGTCTCGGTGCCAGAAGTCAAGTGGTTAATGGAATAAAGGGGTTAATAGCCCCAGAGACACGTTTTTCTACCCTTACCTGAAGGTGTGAAATGAAGTAAGGAGGGAGGAATTTACTTGGGATGTGGAACGACGTATCTACAAGCAAAATTTATTTATTGCAGTCTTATGTGGAGCAAATCGAGCAGTTAGGAGCGGAGAACCCCCCCCCGAGCAAGTCTTTTGTCCTTACAGCGATTGATACGTTATGTGTTATCAAGAAGTCTAGAAAGAGTCAGAAGCTATATTTAAACACGATTTCTGTCTTCTCCTTTTGCAGGATTAGAATATGTATCGTTTGATTTACCTTTGCAGGCCGTGGCTGACCCTATAAGCTGTGGGTTACTGTGGCGGGGAGACCGGTTCCTGAATATGAGTTATGAGCAGAATTCCCATTGACGCCAACAAACATCACAATTCTAAAGTGCCTGGGACTTCCCGAGTCATTACTAATAATATATGGTACTGGATTAGTGCTGCGTACCTCCCAAGTTTAATTTGAGGCAGTCCCTCTTTGGCCCCCAAAACCCTCTCTTCTCCCCTGATGCCCCTCTTTTTTTTAAACCTTAAGGACAATGGGCGGCCCCTAAACCCATGTACGGGCTTTGTCATTAAGGGGTTAGGAGCTCAGCACGTTTGCTTGGTATGAGGGTATCACAGGGTTCTGCAGCCCTAAAAGCCCCAAAAGTAAGGATCTCGCTCGTTTGCCGCGGCTTTTGCTTCCAATGGTTTGATCAATAAAAGGCCGCTGCCGTTCTTCTCTCTGAAGCCACTAACTGCCCGTCGTCGTTACACCCCGCAGAGGATACCTTCCGAGCTCTTTCATCTTTAAAGGGCAGCAGTAAAAAAAAAAAAAGAAAAAAACATCAGAAGTATTTCTGTAAATGTAGGAAATGAGCTGTTTCTTTTACTTTTTTGTCAATTTAGTCCTCCCCCTACCCCCCCCCACCACTAAGTAGCGTTCTTCCAATGACAGTTCTGGGCAGCAGGTTTCTTAAGAACATAAAATTGGGATGTCTGCAATATGTTAAAAATTGTTTTTGAAACATATAAAGTCATTGGTTTGTGTAAGAGGTTTTCTGTACAAAACCACGGAAATGATCTTTATAGCCCCCCCCCCCATCACTGGGACCCCATTATCAATAAATGGAGATAGAGATGTCTGGTCCAGGTCCCTGTAACCCGGCCGCGGATCCCGCGAAACGATCTTCCTCTGAAGTTCCGACGTAAGCCTTTGTTCCCGAGGAGTGACAAGCGCTTGATGGATCGCTTCTATTAATGTACGACGATTCATCATAAAAACCTGGAACGTTTCAGCTGCCACCTCGAGGAAATCCGCTCTAATTCCAGTCCCGCGTTATTAGGCAGAAAACGGCGAAATGATTACCGGCGTCGATAGGAAACGTGTTAATCCGGGGATTGTGTTTACCTCTCGAAGGCTTTGAATCCTAATCTATTTGACAAGCTGCGGCCGTCCGCTCTCCGTGTCAGAAATGTAACAAATTCATCCTCTTTTTAAAACTCTTGGGGTGTCGGTTCCGGCCCTTTCTCCAGGAATTCCTTTAGCTTTTTTTTCCCAACGTTTCAGTTTCTTTCTCATACTCTCCCCTGCCGTCTTCTCGGGCATTTGGTAGCCTTTATTCCTGCCATCACCCCCCCATGAATAGGGGGTAGCGTCGGCGTACGGCTGTATAAGGCGCGTATGTTTGAGAGGCGTTAGGCGGAAGGGGTTCACCTGGTGCAGGGTAACCCGCGGGCCGGGGTCACTGCCGTTAAATTATTCTGATGAGTGAAGGCACGAGGGTTTTGATAGGACAAGAAACACTGTTTTGATACTCAGTTTTTTACCGGTTATTCGTTCCTACGTGTTTGAATGTCACCGGTCATCGGGGCCGCTCTATGTGTATTAATTCCCCGTCTCATGCGCCCCCCCGCCCCGTTTAATCGTAATGACTATTTTTTACCTTTGATGAACATCTAGAAGCTCTAATTTATAAAAAGCCTGAAAGTTGCTTGGTTTTGCTTTTTTTTTAAATTTATCTTTTCTTGGAATCCTTGAACCGTGAAACATCGTTTTGTTGTTGAAGTGTCGTCGGAGCCGAAGGAGCGGCGGCATCTTTGTAACTCTCTAAAACCTTGTGTGCCAGCTTTATGAAGTTTGTTGCCGTGGCAACCTTGGTGGCTTTGAAGGACAAGCGTCTCTGTAAATGTTTTTTAAAAAAATGTATAGAAAATATTGTTTATAGAATATTATTAGCAAAAAAAAAAAGGCCAACTAATTAAATTAGCTGCTGTCCTTTTTTTTTTTTTTTTTTTTTTTTTTTTTTCTGGACCTCTTGCAAGATAAAGTCTGACCGAAAATGATGTATGTGTTCACGCCGTTCATGTTAAGTATACTTTTATAATTGTTTTTGTTTTGTGAAAAATGTTTGTTTTGGTTTTTAAATCATTTTGTCTTTTCTTATTCTGCAGATCTTTTGTCCGTGGAAAGACGCCGGGAAACGTAAGTGATTGTTTCCGATTTCTAACAGCCGCACGTAGTAAAGTACCGTTACCCGATGTGTAACAATGTGTCAACGTTTGCAAATGCAACACAAAATATAGCATTTGACATAAAAGTGCTGATGGTATTTTAGTGGCCTTGTAGCCGTTCGTTCCGGATCTTTGAATTCAGTACAATAATCATGGAATTATTATCATTATTATTTGTTTTATATAGCGCCATCAAATGGAATAAGAGAAGTGGGCACAATACCGGGGGAGCTGCAGTGGAAAGAAGTGGTGGCCCTTTGGTCACGATGAACCAACTTAGATGTTTTCACACGTCCGTTCCATTGGGGTGGAAAATGATTTATCTATATTTTCTGCTATGGCTGTTTTTATTACTTTTTGTAGCTGTTCTGCTCAGGGCCTCTGAGTATCTGTAGTCCGTGGGTAGTTTTAGTGGGGTGGGGGGTTCAGTTTTGGATGTAATGTCAGCCCCCCTCAGGACCATGGAGAGCACCATAACATGTAGAATAGTAACTGCGCACCACAGTTGTGGTTTTGAGCTTCTGTTCCATGGACTAAAACCATCTCGCGGTGCGACATTCAAAAATGTTTAGCCCAAGCTGTACGCGGCGCTCGATGCCTCCATGGAATGCAGGCGGCTCCGATTCGGTCAAGAAAACCATTGAATAAGATAAAGAAGTGCCTTGGAAACCGTTACCGAGTACTGTGCAATTCATGCAAAATGGGGGGGGGGGATCTAGTTTTTTTTATGAAATTAAAGTTAGATTGATGGTCTCTGTAAATTCACAAAGTGGTATTTCGGTTTAATTACCCGGGCTTTCTTCTAACTGAGCCTCGCGTGTTCCGTGCTGTCAGTATACGGGTACAGCTTCTCCGTGCTCTTCGGTGTCTTCAGATGATAATAAGTACAAATACTGCAATTTTGTATCGCATGCAAGGTCTTCTTGCTTAGTTAACAGGCAAAGAGCAACAAAAGTTTCATATTTTCTGGGGGGGGTTTTCTGGGATTGCAAGATTTTTTTTTAAGATAAAGAAGCACCATATTAAGTAAAAAAAAAAACAAAAAAAAAAAACCCCTATTGTAACTACTCTGGGAAATATTGAGCTAGACTGCTGGTTTTTACCAACTTTAAAAGGATTTGGGTTTTTTTTATTTTTTTTTTATTTAATATTTTTCCAGTGAAATATTTTCCACAGTTAAATCCATGCCTGGGGGGGAACTAAACAGGAAGGACTGTGGAGCGTCAAAGTAAAAGCAGCGCGTTGCGAAATATGGAAAATAAATGCCCAATGCAATGTATAATACAGATCAAAGCCCACGTGCGCCGGGGCTTATGGGCTTAGGATCTCCGCTCAGGAAATACCTCGAGACGGTTTAACTGATTGAACGCATGAATTGTGTAAAAACAGAGAAAAATCCCCGCGTTCTTCTCCTCCATCAATTTTTGGTGATGCCGTTGTAGTTCCCGGAAAGCATTCAGGATTAGAAAGGGATTACTTATGTTGGACGTTCGAGGCCGAGCCTCAGGACGATAGATTTTAAAATAAAACACGCGGCAGGCAAAGTATTACCATTAAAATAATCTGCCCCCATGCAAAAAAGGCCGAGGGGGCAGTTTTCAAGCGATCAATAAAATAAGCCATGATATTTATGTTGCGCGCTTATAATTGAAACACTTTTTCCGTGGCCAAAAGCTTCCAAAGCTTCATGAGGGAGTGACGTAGGGGTTAACGTAAGGGTCCAAACATTCTGGGGCCGTTTCCCAACTTTTAGATGATGTTTACCGTTCCCCGGCCGTATCTTCAAAAGTGTAAAATATTTTCTCTGTGATTAATTCAGATGGGATTCGTGATTCGAACCTTTTCTTCTTATTTTTAGGGCTATTGTATTCTTTCCGTGCCTCGTTGCAGCTTATTGACTCTTTAATTACGGCTCAATCACGGGTATAATGTTTGGCAATTAAGATACCATTAACCGTCTTCAAACCTTAATCGCGTCTCCTTTACACGGCGCGATGACCATCTGGTTTACCCATCACAAGCCGCACGTTCTTTCGCAAATTCTTTCTTCCTACTCTTTTATATCAACATTCGGGCTGCCTGCGTCCCTTTTTGGGTGTAATTCAAAGATAAAAGCCAAGATTTGTGTTAAGCCGGCCTTTTGATGAGTAAATTCTGACCGCTCACACGTGATGATATTACATGCATTAGTGAGAAATAAATGGATCTAGCCACGTTAGAGAAGAGCGAGTCTTTAGTCGATACTTTGTATCGGGCTAACAAACATTGAATGTTACATAAGCTTACGGGACCTCAGGGGTCTCTTCTATAGATTTACGTGAAGAGACCATCGAGGACCCAAAAGCACATGCAACTTTATGTATTCTTCTATAATATAAATAAAATATATAATAATAATAATTAAGGGCCAACTTAAGCTAAAGATACATGCATTGGGTATTTTAGTAAGATAAGAGGGAAGCGTCTAGCTATAAAATATACTTCTCCCCGCCCAATAATTACACCCTGTATCCAAAAACCCTCCTTTTTACATTTATTTAAATGGACGACGTTGGAGGATACTGAGCGGAATGAGAAATATATTGGCTCTCGCTCCTTCGTTCTTCTTCCTTTTTTTTTTTTTCTCTCCAAATGACATAAAGCAGAGTTCCGAAGCGATGAAGATGAAAAACGTTTTCATTTTATTTTCCGTTGTACCAATAATGAATTCTTTTTAAAAAAATAACATGTTCTTGAGACTCAATTTCCTGCCGCTCTCGCCATCCGCTGTTTTCGCTGTTAATGTTGAGAATTGAACTTTTAACGGGTCTTTTCATGTTTCTTAACCCTAGAGGTAAACTCCCTGTCTCGCCCGTCGCGCGACACCCTTAAGAAAGAAGATGTAAGATACAAGGTAGCAGATTAGGTCTTCTGTTTCTTCGTATTTTGTGCCGCAGTCCATAGGAAGCGAAGGATTCGCTGCTCCGATGTCACGCCGCGTAATCGCAATCATATTGCGTTGATTGTACTTTCTTTGGATGAACTTGACGTCTCCAGGGGGATCTAGAGAGGATATTGGGGTTATTTATCACGGTCCCAATGGTAGCGAGGCGACCTCGGCTTCTGCTCTGGGTCCACCTCATGACAGTGACTGGAATAAGCGCCTGTAGGTACTCAGTCCTCATCTATCCAGCTGTTTACATTGCTCTTCAAAAGTACAGAGGAGACACCAAAGAAATATAAATCTGACATGGAGTCGATTTAAGAACAAGTTCCCTGCCCCCGCCTCTCCACACCCCTAATACTAGTTTATAATAATAGATCGGGAGCGTCCAAAGTGGGGGCTGCCGGCGAAGCCCCAATTCCCACGTATTTTTGAATGGATCAGTAAATAGTCGCCTATAAGAGCTGGTCGTCGTATTCTATTCTAAAGCAAATAAACAGGAGCCGTGGAGCCCGTCCAGAACCTCGCTATTTTCTGGAATTCTTACGCACCCACGATTGTTACTTTGTTGCCCGGGCCAGTGGCTGACGAGTGCAGACTGAACTCTGTGTGCGGGGGATTCTAATTTCCATTGGAGTGGTCTTCGTTCTTTCCTTGACTGCCATCTCTTCCAACACACGCTCCTTTTTTTTTTTTTTTCCCTTTTCCTTTCCCAAAGTGTAACCACGAAAACTCTTAGTAAACATCAGAGAGAGAAAAACACATTAGCCCACGTCGCTCTTAATCATATAGGCATACAGTAAGTAATCTGACTTATTAAAATAAAGGAAACGTTAGCGCCTGACATCGTCTGAAGAAGTAATTGGTTTTCTTTCCAAATCTGTGTTTTTGTTTTGGGTTTTTGGGTGAAGGGTCGCGCTCGGTGCAGGTTTTGCTCCGCACAATAAGGCAGTTGATTAAAAGCTGGAAGTAGGTGGGAGGCGGATTAGTGAAGCAGCCTTTGAGCTCTGGAGACCTGCGTTTAAAACGTTCGAAGGGTAACTTGAGCCTTCACGGCTCTGACCACTTAAGAGGCTGGTTATCCCACTTGGTCTGGGTTAAGGTGCCAATGGATCAGCGTGAAGGCTGCCAACTTTTAAGGGGAAATTTGGCTAATTATGTAAATATATATATATAAATATAATGTAGTGATTTGCTGGCTGAATTTAAGAAGGCTGCTCCTTTGGCTTGGAGAGGGCTCTGTTAGAAGTTATTAAAAGCTGGAAATAACGGTATTTGAGATTCCAAGTGTAGAATGCTTCAAAATCCTCCGCGTCATCACAGCGCCGTTTGGAAGTAACGTTTGTAGAGAATGCGCTCGCTGGCAAAAGCCATAAATGACGTGCGCCAGCTAGACCACCACAAAATGGCTTGGGTTTAAGGTATGTCGACACGGAAATAAAATAACACTTTTAATACGTTTGATAAAAACATAAAACCCAGGGCTGTGTTCATCATATCACAATAAACAAGTCCATTGATTATTTTTTTTTTTATTTTTTTTTTTTTACATGCAGTACTATTTTTATTTAGTTTGTTTTACTCTACCTTTCTTATATGTGACCCTTTACGTTTAATAATAATAGAATTGCCAAAGAGCAACAATATATTTGAAGCGGTTTAATCAATTTCTACTTTCATTTCCTTATAGAACAACTATCTGTCTGTCTATCTATTATATATATATATATATATATATATATATATATTTATCCATCTATTATATCGATCTATTATATATATAATATTATTTATATATATATATATTTCCATCAAGTATATATATATATCAATTATTTATGTATATATGTGTGTGTGTGTGTATATATATATGTATGTATATATATATATATATATATATATATATATATATATATATATATAATCTACTCCTCTGTTGTGTTATTGTGTTTAGGTATAATTGTTAACATTTCCCCTCTTGTGGATATTGTATCCATATGACAAGGCAAATGTGGATATAGCATTAGAACTGATCTATTCCTTTGCTAAAAACGCATTGCCATCATCGTCTTAATGATGCATTGTCTACACGAGACGTATACACAAGATTTATTCCCCTAGAGAGCTCTTCATGGACCATAACTTATAAATACGTTTATCGTTTGGAAATCCAAACATCTAACAAAGGCTACATTTCAGCCCTGTAGACGTCTCCTGACCTGAAATTTATCTTCATGTCCCAGTCGAATGGTGGGGAAAGCTGTGGTGTATGTTGGAAATTCCTTAAGGTTTTCCGCATCTTCAGCCCCAATCTACTGAAATTCCTCAGAAGATCGAATTTAATTTCCATACTGCTTTTTCTTTTACGCTGATCAGGAAACAATGAATTCCTTCAGGTCCAGCGGTTACGTTTTGTTATGTCTTAAAAAGATATCTGCGGAGTTCTCGTAAACAAATTAGGGGACCGAAGACTATTCTCATTAAAATTTCTTTCCAGCTCTCCGGGTCTGTCAACCATGAAGCTTTGGGAATAGAATCCAACTTTTATCTCGGCCCCTGAGAAAGTTCTTGTAAAGCGTTTAGAAATTGGGTTTGGCGTATAGTGGTTAGAGGCCCCTATTCGCTAAGTGGTGTTCTGCTCGGAGCATGATGAAACGCGTTGGCTTGTTAAAAATCTTGTAGAATGACTTGTATTTTTTGCACTATAGTGTTAGTTTTTGCAAAATATGGGTTTTACAGAAAACATTCAACCAAATCACACGCGTAGAGATGAACGCAAGATGATTTAAGTCTATAATTAATCTCAGTCTTTGGTGGCAACTTGGAATATCTGATGTAAGGAAGGTGGCCGCCTTAACGCTATTATGGCCAGCTATCTACAAATGTCCTAAAGCCAACAGAAGTTGCCCCAGAAATGGCACTGGTGGGTAGGGTTACTTTACAAGGTCAATTACTACTATTCTGCCTACCCAACTGAAATAAGATGCCGAGGTCTGTAGACTAAATAACCCGTAGGCATGAGATCCAAGTTCCTGTATGTGTTTGTTACGAAAAAGTATTTCTTTCCCTGACATTCTATCCGGTGTGTTTCCCGCTTTCATCTGAAACTTGCTACAATGAAACACATCACATGCGTGTGACATGTGAAAAAAAGACGGTACCTTGATTTGCTACAACATGAATAACAGGAGAATAGAGGAGCATGTGATGGCTTGGAGGTGCCGAAGGTGTCAGAACTTATAAGACTTCAATACCGTTCCTAAATCTATATGGGATGTGGCAGCTGCTAGAAACGATTCTCTTGATTTGTTTAAAAAACGCAGATTTCTTCCTTTTAGAAAAGTTTTTTTATTGAATGAGATTCACTGCGTATGTAGCGTTTCCGTTCCATGTCCCGAGCTATTGATCTCGCCGTAGAATTCCTCCTCGCTTTCATTTATGATCTATCAGGATTGTCATCCGTGCCCTTTAAACCCAAACCCTCCGCATCTGCTTCGGATTAGCCCCGTGGAGCTAACATTTCACGGCAAATAAAAAATTACTACATCACTTTAATAAAAACCATTATGTACAAAGAGAAGTGCCGGGCGAGGGAGACTCGGTTCGGGAAGCAGTTGTCCCATCCCACCCAGAACCCCCCCACACCGCACGCTACAGACGGAAAATAGTCGGGAGCCACGTAATCAATCTCTAACAAATGGTGCCAGCTTAAAAAAACTTTGTTTTATAAAACAGTCTGCAGAAACAATGGAAAAATCTCTAGGCTGTTGTAAATATCCATAATTGTGCAGAAAAGCCTCAGAATCCAGCTCAGAAAAGAAATGTTAAACGTGTTTCCAGAATCTGAGCAAAATCCGATGTATCAGATGAATTCTCTGTTAATTTTTCTTTCTTAAATATTTTTTTCCCAAAAAAACATTTAATTTACAAAAAGTACAGTTGCAATTGAAACGTTTGCTGCTTTCGCCAGGGTCTTGCTGACGTTATTAGCCGTTTCTGCCGCTTCTGCTGTATTCCCGCCACGTGCCTCGCTCCTGACGCTGCGTTTCACCGCCGTTACTGCCCTAATCGCTGTAACGAAACCTCTTTATTAGCGGCGGTGGCTTTCTGGGGCTCCGACAGATTTGTCTGAATACGACCCCCCCCCCCCCCCGATTTGCCGCTGTGTTTTTTGGAGTGTTTGCAAAGTGAGATTAACGGAGTCAAGCTGTGGAAAGGGAATGATTAAAATGCTGAAAAAGATTGACGGACATGTATAACGAAGCTACTAAGAGCCTCGAAGTGCTCACTGCCCACTTCCGGTACTGGAAACGCATTTCGCTTTTATACAGGCTTTGGGAAAAGGCCTCCTTCTGGCTTAAGGCAGCTTCGGGAGTCAATGAATGTCTACTGGCTGGAGGGCAGTCGTTACCATCAGCTGGCCGAGAACAGCACAAAGAACGGTATGATCTTATGTGAACTCTAACAACTCCTCAATATTATCTACCCCATGGGCTTCAAAAGCATGAAGACACCAGAAAACGAGAGAATCTTCCCGGCCTCGTTAGTCTTTATAGAACTTCCAGACACAAGCCATGCCTTGGACGTTCTTCCAACGTTAGAAAGAACTTCCGGGTGATACAAAGAAGCCCGCGTTATACAGATAGGAGCGAGACGCTAGCTTTATCCCTCCATGGGGCGAACAAATCCTGTTAGTGTGAAGAACACTCCATGATGAACGAACCCCACGGGGTCGGCTTTAATTTTTTTTTGGTTGACCAAAGTTATTGATTCTTAACCTAGGCGGCTTTGCGAGAGCCATGACGGAACTGAACTCCGATGAACTTCCAGCTGTGAATACATCTCTCGTCAAAAACGTCGGGACAGAGCAGGTCGGAGCGGAAGACGGGAAAGATGACTTGTTGGTTCATCCTGGCCTCTACGGAACGATGCGATTATTCGAAACATTATTTCCAGAGCCTTGATGGATTACATGAGCTCGTTCACATGCAGAGTCGCAGCGCATGTTCAGTAAGTCTTACAAACCATAGAATTACGGCAGACACATTTTCAAACAGGGAATGCCAGATATTTTCTGCATTTTAAGATATATCGATGCAGTTTCCTTATTTTTTTCTTTCTTTCTTTCTTTCTTTCTTTACTCTTTACAAAGCGCCCATCTTTTTTTTCATCGCGTACCAAACTCTTGGCTAAAATAATCAAAGCAATTTTGTGAGAATAGTTTTTTATTGGGAGATAAATACCCGGGCACTGTTATCGTATAACAATATACATTATCTTCAGTGATTCAGAAAGAAAAAAAGGGTATTGCTTTGGTATAATGTGGACAAAGAGGTTTTACTTGCAATTGTGATTTGCCGGTTCTGTATGTCACGAGGCACGGGCGGTGCTGTCGGCGTAAGATGTCTCGTTTCCATGCGTGGCAAAAGCCACTTTAATTCCAGACCGGAACAAGGCTTCATGATCTATTAAGTATCCCGGTCATGAAGCCGGCCTTTGGCATTTTATCCTAATCGGCGGTCCCTTGGCTCATCAAAAAGGACAGATACCGGTCCCGCTGTGTAACACAATACCGGCTTGAGTCAATTCTGTTTCTCTGCCGCAGACAGGATAAATGTAACCAAACCATAGCGGAAGGAATAAGAAAGAAGCAACAGTTTCCTTCTGAGACAATTATATATTAACTGATTGTTCGAATGAGTCCTCGTCGGCGATGGGTTTATACAGAAATCCAAATCCCTAACGAAGTCGCCAGAGCTGCCATCGTGTTATACAGACCGGGGTGTTATTAATGGAGGCTGTGTGAAATATTATATGGGGCCACAATGAGGTGGTCTGGGTACAGGGTGGTCTCTGTAGCTGTATACGCGATATTCAAACATTTCTGACAGACCGTTAACACCTATAATCTTGTAAATATTTGCAGCGGTTGTGACCATCGTTCCCAGAACATCATTCTCTGTTAAAAGCTTGGAAAGACGTTGGTGCCCTGCGTAAGACAATGTATAAGAGGAACGTTTTTTTTATGCATATATATATATATATATATATATATGTGTGTGAAACGCGTTATATATGTGTAAACACCGCCGGTTCTTTGTTACGTTGACTTTAATCTTTATTATATACGATGATTCTGGTTTATTTTCGCGTCGTGCTCTGACATCGCTCGTACTTTATATCGAATATATATAAAGTAACATAAGTAACATATATATATAACTCCTCTACTGCAAAACGGGTTACCAGCTGTTTCCTGGGTACAGGATTATTTTTCTATAAAACAATAAATAACAATAATTTGCAGTTTGTGGGTTTCGGATTAGATACGTTGTAGAATCCGTGAAGCACATTTATATCTGGAGGGATAAAAATGATACGGATTGGATGATTTCCGGAGCTTTTGTAGCCACTGCTTGGTAGTCTGTAATGCTAAAATATAACGATATGCCTGAATTACAGTGCTGACGACGTATATTAACGCTCCTAGTATGTTGTGACTTTACCGTCTGTGCCGTGTGAGATATTGGATACATTGTGACAGAAAGCCTGAGCGGTGTCCAAGGTCCGTGTGATCGTGTCACTAGAAGAGCTTGGGGTTTATTTAGATTTGCTCTAGGAGGAAGTAAACGGGCATTGTTCTTTGGGTTGCCATGGTGACTGCACCACATTTGCCACCTTGTCCTGTCGAGAGGTCTGGAGGATTGGGACTGTCCACTAAAATCTGGGTTAAACCACAAAGGATCCAGAGACTTTTCCATGTATGTCGTCCATTTCACTCTTCCTAACCTTTTGACCTGAACGTCACCTTCATAGCGTTTAATCAACAGGTTGTTCCGGGTTTCGCCGGTTTACAGGGATAGCTCTACGATGCTGTAAAAAAAATAAAAAAAAAAAAAAAATAAAGATTTTTCATAATGAAATAAGCAACAAATATACGAGAACAGCGAGAGCGGCGATGCGGTGCAAAAGAAATGTATTTTCATTTTTAAAGTTATGATGATAGGGCTTAGATGAGGCCATTTCATTTCTCGTCTATAAGCAATCCGCCGTTATTTCTTTTTATCCGCAACATTTATTTTGTGTGTTGTAAATAGTCGAATCTCTCTTACAGGAGATATATTGGGTGCTTTTCCGGTATAACGTGCCCCTCGTGGGCGGAATTGCAGTATTAAAACAGATTTTTTTCCTCCCTAGTTCTGTATGTAGATGCTTTGAACCTGTACAGAAGTTGGTTATAAAAATAGCTATTCGTGGTATTTCTATAACATTAGGGTTAAAATTTGCAGCTCTGATTTGCTGGTCATCAGTTGACCTCATATGCAAATTGATTCCCTTGTAATTATCATGAAAATGTCCTGTTTGTGGGTTTTTTTCTAGTGCCAAAAAAGTAGGTTAGTCACTAAACTCATGGCCACACAAAAGGGGGAAAGTTGGACTAAGCGCCATTGTTGGGCGCGAAATGCGTTGGGAGTTCACCTACTTGGCGTCGAGTCCTCAGTGAGGTTGGCCAAATGAGGCATTTTAAAAATTGACATTTAAATGCACAACCTTGTTTGACATTTATTTTTTTTCCAGTGTTGCGAAACAGAATCGTTTCTTTTAATACCTAAGCTGGAATTTCGGCAAGTTCTTTGCGAGTATTGTAGAAATAGAGTCCGAAGGCCACCAAAGTTTGGTTCGTTTCTGCCGTTTGGGGTTCTGGGTCAGGTTCACGTTGAAATTGTTTGCGGTGCAATTTTGGGCACCCTGGAGAGACCGAGACACGTGGAGAAATAGCCAATTCTTCCATAATAACCGAAACCCCTAAAGTGTTATTTTCCAATAAATTCATCACCGCTAAAGCGACTGTATAGCTCTAGATCTGATTATTTTCTCGCCGGTTATTATATTTTCTTTCCTTAATTAGATTATGTGTATAATTGGCCATTGCTGATTTTCTATGTGTAAAAGCCGCTTGGGAACTTCAGTGTTGTTGAAACAATAGAAAGAAAGTTGCAATTTCATGTTAAAGGCACAGAAAGCGCTTGTTAACCAGCTATGGAGGAACGCTGCTCTCTCTCCCATTATAAATGCGTTCTGATCGTCGTGCTCGATTTTTCTTAATGGTTTCTGTCTGTACCGCAGGGATTTCGCTGATGACAGGGTCCGCTCTAGCTGTTGCCTAGCAAAGCTGTCTGAAAAATAACTCTTCCGTGGCCCTCTAAACTACTACCAACATAAGCCTATAGCAGCGGTGGGCGGCTGGAATCCCCCCCTGCCGCGGCCGAACTTTGTTTTCTATGATCTTGTGTCGGATTGAGAAAAAAAAAATAAACAGGGTTTCGTTAAATATCCAGGGTCGGAATAACGGTGGGCAAAACGCACATTAGAACGGCTTGGTTGTTACCATAAGGGAGTCACTAACAATGGAATCTTTTGTAATGGACTATTAAAGGGTTAACATTTTGGGTGTCTCTGAGTAAGTTAATTTACAAAGTTCCCAGGTTATGATGTAAGGAGTATATTAAAATGCTGCTCCGTGTGCGTGTATGTTCTGTATACTGATTTGTACTAAAACGATTCAGAAAATAACGGGTTAAATTATTAGTTTGCTCCTTTTTGGGGTAAAAACCCGTTGTTCTAGTTACACGAGTAACATCTATCTGTGTAGAATTATGGATTTTATTTCGTTTTTCTTCTCTTACACCTCCTGCCCTACCAAGCGTCTCTTGTTCTCGAGCAGCTCTCTAATGTCCCATCTGTACCCCGAATGCATAATTTATAGCCCGGTCCTTTGTGATACCCGACCCGTTCCGGTATCCGACCCGCTACGCGGTACCTCAAGAACTAGCTCTCTATTATGGACTGCGACTTTTCAAGTTCCTTGGAAACCTGAATGTAGATCTGATACTTTGTGTGTCTCCGATGCGTTAATGAAATCGACGTCCTGTATGAGTGTAATTGCCTTAAACCGAATGTCTTGTGGAGCGGCTCTGATAAAGTATCACAAGCCCAGTGGACTGAAGCCTAAACTGTAGTGTTTACTATTTATTTAGGGGTAGCTGGACGCCAGAAGCCACACTCTTCTTGAACCTTCTATGGAATCATACAGTAGATCTCTGAGCTGCACAAAAATGAGACTTCCAGATCGAGACGGCTGCGAGACGTTAAAAGTAAACGTGTTGCGAGTCCAAGAATGATCCCCGATCACCAGCTTTGTACAAACGGGCCGGGAGCCGACGCATTAATGACCCAGTCATTGGCCCAAAAGCCCCATTTTGGTATCGGCGTAGCCAGATACTGTATCTCTTTATGCTTGCGCTCGTAGTAATATAGCAATAAAAAGGAGTGCTTTCTGGGACTTTGCCAAATGCTTAGAGCTCTGGCACAGTCCACGGAAATTGACTTATTCCGATGGATCTCTCTGAGCCTTTTAAAACTCATACAAAGCCATATTAACTTATATAGTGTATACGCGGGTACACGCTACCGTCATCTGTGCAGGACACAGTTCTTGAGCGATCAGGCGTGCTGTGCCGTGTAACTGATGCTGTGCCGTGTAACTGATGCTGTGCCGTGTAACTGATGCTGTGCCGTGTAACTGATGCTGTGCCGTGTAACTGATGTATTACCCCTGGCTGCTGCCCTGTACGGACGCGCGATTCCCTCTATGCAGTAGGGGTGTGTAATTCATCCTCGCTAGCGTCAGGAGCCCTTTAACTTACGTATAAGCCTTTGAGCGTAAACACAAGTGTTGTCAAGATGTGTGAAGACCGGGACGGGTGTATGGTGTCAGCATCAACCTTACACGGGGGGAGCAGGATCCACCATGAAAGTTACAGCAATGTTAACTTAGCAACTTTTAGCTAAATGTTTGCTTTCGTAACGCTGGTAGATGAGACGGCTGTTACCCAAGGTTAGAAATAAGTGACTTATGAAGGTTGTTGTTGAACACAGAAGCAGCATGATAAAGACAACTCTTTGTAGTGATAAAGTGCGTATGTAGAACCCCGCATCCGGCGTGTACGTATTTACTCACCTGCGACAGTCGAGAAAATGCCCCCAATAAGCAGAGAAAGCTGGTAATTCGGTATACGGATAGTGCCTCTTTTTGTGTTTTGTTGTAAACCTGCGTGTCTACCTACCTACGGACGATGTGAATCGGGTTCCCGCCACCCAGCAGCTTCCTAAACGGAACATTTTTTGGTGCTGAGAAGATTTTATACATTGCCAGGAGCCCTAGGTGTTGAAACGGCTTATGTGAGTAAGCCGGCTCTGTGTTCCCTCCACTCGCCCCCTGCTTTTTTAAAGGGACCCCTGCAGAGAGAATATACCGTTTGCTGGCTTCTGGTCAATATCTAGGCAAGACTCCTAGAAATACAGACTAGAGCTGTCATCCGTTCATCATTCACGCTCGGAGATATTTCTAAGCTGTTGTAAAAAGACATGGAAAGGGTTTTTATAAAAATTGTTTTTTTTTGTGCAGTCAAAGAGTTTCTGCTTGCACAGCGTTGACCGAGTTTGTTGTTAGGGTTGCTTTGCATACCAAAAGGTATGTGCCTACTAAAAATGGATTGCAAGCTCTATAGAGCAGACCTAGACTAGAGAAAGTAAAACAAACCGGAGACTCTCTTTCTGTTTATTGAAATGATCTTGCTTATTTCAGTTGTCCGTACCGTAAAATGGCCATATTGTAGAAGCCGAGTTGGTACAGAATGTGTTGGTTGGGTGAGAAATGGATTTAAAAATCGAAGCCCGGTTGCAGTTCTGACGTCACTGGTGTAAAATCACACATCCAACAAACAGGAGCTTTTTTCTCTTAAATAATGTTAATTACACATTTGTGAAACATAAACCATTACTACCTTTTCAGTAAATTAGAATCCTTATCGTCGGTGGATGAAAGCTTTTATCAGCATGTGTAAGGCTGCGTTTAGCAGACATAGTGTGTCTCAGGTTGTCTCTTAAGGCTTCTTGATGACACCTCTCTTCATAGACTGCAGCTCAAGTGTTACATATTCAATTTATCTCTCGTATCGACTCGACCCGCATTTTTGCTGTGTGGACGGTACAATACTCGAAGAAGCGATTCGGAGAGGGCGTCCTGAAACAACTTGTTCGGTGGGAACGGAGCTGAAACTCCTTTACCATAGAATCCAATAAGTCAGAGCAAACTTATTGCTCACCTCCATGTGCGTGAAACACTATACAAAAGATACACTTGATTTATACACATTTGCGGAAAGCACTATGATTTTTTGTTTCTTTTTTATTTCCATATATTGAAACATATTTTAACACAACGAATGGAGACTGGGAAATTAATATAAGTATTGTCTTTCGTTTATTTATATTGCACATTATATTGATAAGTAATTCACTGTCACAATTATAATAACAGGCGCAACACTTTATTATATTTCATATTCAACCAGGACATTCAGGCTTTCATGTGTTACATTACCCCCTGACTCCCCACATACAGGTGGCTCAGGATGGCATGGCTGGCTTATTTAAATACTTTATCACTTGCAAACCCCTGGTTTAGTTACTAAGCCTCAGTGTTTCAAGGGGAGATAGTGGAGATATTGAAGATGCCTGATGGCCAATACATATTTAGGTTCTTGCCCCAAAACATGTTCCCCTTACTCTGTGGTTTGGACCTATCCACCACAAACCCTTTATCAGTGATCAATCAGAAAATACCAGAAAGAAGAGTATTTGAGCTGTCACATTGTTTCACGTAATGGAACCGTGTGCTGCAAGGCATGGCAGACCCCGTGAGGCAGAAGGTGACTTTGTGTCACTTAAGGACATCTGTAAAATATGGAACATTTTTCACAATTAAATCACAAGCACCAACTCTGGAACAGCCATTTGATGAAGAGCGAGGGATTAATTTGCAAACAAATTTTCTACATTTATTCCTGTAATGTATCAAAAGGTGTGACCCATTAACAATTAGTTAAATTAAAGGGCCTGACATAATAGCCCTGCGCCTCCTGAAAGGCCATCTTTTGTTATGTAAATGCCTCGGCTCCCTGCTCAGGCTTTGAAGTAAAGGGTTCTGCAGTTACACATTCTGCAGTGTTACATTAGGATTCCATTCAATAGCAAAGCCCTGTCACCCTGAATCCGCTGTCTCCTTTATCTCGAATCGAATGACATGTGATCAGTTTACCAGGAGCATTTCTTTAAGAAGGAGAACAGAACTGCTTGTGACTTTGTGCTTTCTCCACATCGAGAACGGACAGCGTTATCTGTGGATATTGCCGGTCCGAAGCAGCTGACACTATAGAAAATCCTGGGTAATTGATACTTGGATGTCGCCGATATGCCTGGAATATTACAGAGGTATGCAGGTAACCTAGGATGCTACGGCAATAATATATATATATATATTTTTTAAATAACTGTGTTATTTGTCAGGTGGGGTCTTAACATTATGAATGGATGGATAGATGTTCTTAAATGATACATTGAATTCATCACATGTATTAAAATGTGCATTTATGACAGTTAATTATCTAACTGCTTCTGTCCCATTTTTATCACTATAGTTTTATTGGATGTTGGCAACATTTTCCCTTTTTGTTTTGCCTAAAAATAAAATCATTAGAGACCCTTTTTACCTGCATGTTCAGCACTTTTACTGTTAATAACAGATTTTACTGTTATTTCATAGCTCACGAGCCGAGGATTTCTGAAACACCTCAGTCACTATCTTGTCACGGCTCTTCATTAAAGTGAGCGATCTAATAGTCTTAAAGGGGAACTGACACCTATTGGAGAGCAGACTTTAATATACTCCAACAGCGAAGACATTCATTATGCTAATCCCTTCTTAATATTTAATAAAAATGCAAAATTAGCCAGTTAAGAAGAAATCGGGTGCATGCTGTGAAATTTAATACAGAGACCATTCAGCCCCAATTTTCACAAACAAACTTGAGGTAGTTCACATCAACGCACCTATTCAACTAAATGTTGACGCTATTCTTTTATTTTGTCTTCTTCGTACTATGTCTCAACATAAGCCTTGTGTGAAAGCTTACGAAGTGCTGTGCTCTGCTGACTTGTTGAATATTAGATCCACCAGCTTCGACGGTAATGGTTGTCATCACTCATTTTCAATGACTGGGAAAATATCACCTGTCTTCTCAGTATATTTTAAGAAGAAAGTTTTGTAAAGGAGATCTCTAGTAACTGAAATGACAGCTGATTGTTCTCCTCAATAGAGAATTCATGAAAATGACTGTTTTTACATGAGAGGAATCTATTAAGAACAAAATGCTTTTGTGTTTTATACTCTTCAGTTTATTGCAGTGTTATGTAGTGTTTTGGTACAGAAACATATCCAACCAACGCAAGGGTTAGTTTCCAGAAGTGGAAAAAGACTAAATTTAATCTCCTTGTTGGCTACCCACTTTGAGAGAACCAAGCTTATAGAACTGTGAGTGCAACTTGGGTAAATGCGTCATGAGATTACATAATAAGAAAACGGAGCATCCATTGGCCTTAGAGATGATTGTCTTATGTTCAATAACTTACCTACATTTCAGGTCTACATGGTGACCCTTGACCTATGCGTTTAACCTTCATTGGCCTCTTATGTCCGGTATATGTATATTCTAGGTTAATATGCTTTCAGAACACTCGCAGTACTCTATTGAGGACATTTAGTTACTTAGGAAGCATATATTAGGGGAACATATGTCAAAATACCACCACTTTGTACCACACAGAAAATCCAACAGTTGGGTCACCATTCAGGGAGCTGAGGGTTCAGGACTTGAAGCATTTTAATAGAAATATTATTGTGACTGTACTGTGTTTTTTACCTACATACACAGTTCCAACAGTAGAGGGAAGGTATGGGTCCACATCTGTATTTTTGTTGCAGTTTCTCATTCTTTGAGATTGAGTAACGTGGACTGACAGTACTGGTGCTGGCTGGTTCTGTATTACTCCTAATGTTGATCAAATAACCTTCAATTGCTATTTCAGTGTGAAGAGATATTAATGATAAATTGAGCATTGCAGGAAGCCAGCCGAAGAAAAAGTGTGGCGTTTTACGCCTAAAACAGAGAGAAAAGCTTTTGAATGTAAAATGAGTAAAATATCATGTTTGCTGTTGAGTATTCTGTACTCACAGATACTCTAGGCTTTGTTATTCTATAGCTTGAAGAGGTCTGCTATGTAAAGGATTGGCTTTGAAAGGATTTGTAGTTTTCTGTTATTATGCTTGAATATTGTGTTTCCTGTGTAGCTCCTGTTTGTACTCTTTCCAATCAGACAAAGCCTATTCTTAGAAATTGCTTCCCAAAACTGACCCCCGTAAAGTCTTAATAAATGTTTGAAGGAGTGCTGAGCTGGTGCAACACAGCAAGACATCATTGTAAATGAGCTGCTCAGGGATTTATGACCCCACTCTAGTTATGTGAGTTTGCATGAAAACTGTGTGAAGATGGTCTCCGCAGGTGGGGAGACTGATGGTGTTTGTGCGAGTGTGGGTTAGCATGTGGTGGTATGTGAGCATGGGTGCATGTTAGCATATGTTGCTAGAGTAAATGTGAGTGTAAGTGTAAGTATGTATTCCAATTACAGACACCACCAAAGGAATCCTACATACAGCTACTAGTAGCCCTAGGCTCTCCCCTGGCCTTTGTGTCATACTGATTCTCATAACGTAATAAAATGATTCTGCAATGTGTTAACATCCTGAAGGAAATGTTCAGATACTCAACTAAGTGTAAATTCAACAGTGTCCACTTAAATGTGCTGTTCTACATCTAAACTATAAAATTAGGCAAATAACCCTCCGCAGCTCTGCCATTTTATTTTGTAATCTTAAAAACAATACAGAATCAACAACCCATCAGTGTGTGCTTTATTCACATGACAATTAAGCATCCCGTTAGGAATTTGTAACAAAATTATAATACAATTCATTTTCTTTAATTATGGAAAATGTTGCCAAATGTATTACTGGAAAATCAATATCCAGATTTGTTCATTTTTAATGTTACCAACGTAAATAAAGTTCACCAATTCAATTTCTCACTGCCCAATCCAAGTATATTTATTTATAAGACACAATTACATTTTAGAAATATAAATATCAAGATGTAAATGTGACAATCACACAGTATTTTCCCAGGACACAGAGATAATGCAGAACAAACTGGAGTCATCCCCTAACAAATTGAACAAGCTTTGTACAAATGCCATAGTCCATGTTGCACACAAATCCTTTCTGTCTCTTCTATTTTCTAAGAAGCTTGGTTTGCGAGAGCGGTCTCTCACCTCGGGTAAATAATGAGCAGTGCTTACATTAGACATTACTCTACAGGAAGGAGTTCACAAAAAAACGCATAATTCTCCTGCTTGAGGCATAGATCACAAGTTCCAAAGACCTTTCGTCAAATACATAATTTTTTAACAAGGGTAACAATTAATTGTGTTTGACTCCCATGCCGTTTTGCTAATTGGTCATTATTACAAGTTGGGTTAAATACGCAGTTTAAAAATGTAGAACAAGGAGGTAATTCCTGCTTCTCCCAAGCAACTTTCTTGGTGATAAAACCGAACAGCCCATTAAAAACATTAGTACCACAATTGTAATAAAATGTGATTGTACGTATAAATATTCCCATATAAATAATGGTTTAATAATGTTTGCAAGATCACTGGAGGTGTTATTTCACTGGGCAGTACCTTGCCAGTAACTTGTGACTTCTGACAATTCTGTATCACACATAAAGCTTCCATCATACTTTGCAAAATTAAGGACCCCATTTTGTTGAAATGACACACCAACAGAAAACTGAAAGAGATTGGCATGACACAAAGGTTATGGAGAAGTACAAGGAGAAATGTGAACAGGAGAAGTCGCTAATCTGTCTTTGAGGACTTCTGTCTTTCTTATTAGAGCCCAAGATGGCTTCTGGTGATTGGGTTTGTCCTTTCGACTAAAACCCACTGAGACTAGCAAGTCATACACCTGATCACTGCAGAACTGTTGGAGTCATATACCATGATCTGGTATTGTAAATGTCCGATTGCTTTCTCTGTCTCTGGCAGGAAAGTAAAGAAGTAGTAAACCAGTTTTCTGAAGACCACATTTGACTTTATTTAGGTAATTGACTGTAATTAAGGTGAGAAGGCATGGAATGTGATGGTTGAGTCCGTTTCAAGGGATGAGAAAATGATCGTCTTTTCCATACATACTTTTTTTTTTTTTTTTTTTGTGTAGGACATTTTAATGTCGGCCAAAGATAGACGCCAGAGGTTTGCTTTATTAGTTGCTAACTCATGCCGCCAGCTATCTTGTACCATTTACGTTTGGAGTTTTGGAGTGTTGGCTCAGATGCCTGAAACAGTCTTGGCTCAGGGAAATGTTATTCAACTTTAGAAGTTTACAAGATCTGCTTCACTTCTTTGCATTCTTCTCAATTGGGAAATATATTACCTCACTTAAAAAAACTCAGAGGGGCCAAGTATTCTCTTAACCTTCTCGGTTTGCTGAACATAACTTAAGAGTGTGAAGCCAATCAGGCTAAATTTAGAACTAGAGATACTTAAGTGTGTGTGTGTGGTGGGGTGCAATCGCATACGAGCTGAATATATTCAATGGACCATATGGAGCATATATACACTGTGTCAAAACTGCTAAGGTGGCATGGGTCCAACCTTAATATTTAAGTTTTAATTACAAACATGGGGGGGGATTAATAACCACTTCATGATTCAGGAACACCATGGTATGTTTTATGATTCCCAGAAATTTACTAATAATACATTAGTATAATATTGTTAGTTGGGCTAGCAAATGTGTAAATCAAAGGCTATCTTCAGGATTAGTTGAATTATGGTTGGTGCGTTGGAGTATTACCCTCAGGGCCAACAACACTAAAATATTTGTAAGTGTTTGACGAACAGTGCCGTCCAGTTCCACGGTGAGAAGCTCACTATGGGTCCACCTCTTAGCTTGCTTTGTATAAGTAACATAGCAGTATAACCATTTGGCTGTAACTCTGTAAGACGTGTTGTTACTGCATCGCCACAAGGTTGGATTTCTGTTGAGTGACACTCTGCAATTGCCACATAGCTTGTTGTAGAGTGCCGTTAAATGTATTGCCTTTCCCATCACTCCTTTTTGTATTTTATTTTTGGGATCAGTATGGGACAATGGGAAATACCAAGCTTGTAAAAATGGGGGAAGAGGCAGCCCTAGCTCTTGGGAAGAAACAATGTTACTGCTCCATCAGCATTTTGTAGCTATCTGTGGTATTTATGGAGTGGACCCTTTTTCGAAAGAGCTAAGTCATAAAAAAAACTGCAATGCATAGAACACACTGCAAGCACCTGTTACCCTGATATATGTGAAATATACCTTTCACTGTCCAGATCCAGAGGGTGTAAGCTAACCTCCTTGCACTGGTAAAATGGACACAAAGTGAGACCTATCCAGTATATAAACAATAATATTTATTAACACAGGGCAAGAAAAAGTGTTCTGACGCACCTGACATTTATTCACATGTAGAGCTTCTGTTTCTCAGAATAAGCACTCAATCCTGTGTAAAGCACTTGATATCAAGTGGTTTGAATTGCACTGTAATATCTCATATTATCTGATCTATTTTCTGAGTCAATGCCATATTTTCAGAGGTTTCCAATAACATTCAGAACTGAGTGCCCCAGTACTGAGTTTTCACCGAATCACTTGTGATACGCAATTAATTTCTCCATCTGCCATGATAATTTGGGAATGATCACAGTTTTCCCTCCAGCTAATTAAGAAAAAACCCAATTCCTGAAGATGTAGCTGTGAGTTCCTCTAGACAGAACTTGCTGGCAACTCTTTTAAAAACAATACGCTGGCTTTTGATTTGCAGCCACAAATGTGTTGTGTATTTAAGCCGATTGAGAACTATCGCCAGTGCAGTCAAAACACGCATGCCTTGTCCCGCTCCGTAGGTGTGTGTAACATTACACTTTATGACAACTGTGTCAATCGGAACGCAACATTCCAAGACTTAACTTTCCAGGGGAAAAAAACTACCAAATCGCTTACACACAAATCTCCTATCTACGGTTTCTGGGACTAAAAATCCAATTCCCAATCAGGCTCGATGCCTACCACTTTACGTTCATTAATACAGTGTTTTATGTGGTCTTGCAATTAGAATCGTGCTCCATTGTGTCACATGACTCTGTTAATTCCGTGTTTGATACATTGAGACGTGGTCCATACACACATCTGGTGCATGTGAATATTCTTATAGTTTCTGAACCCTCTGGGTTATTATCTCCAATACAGATGTATAAATTGGCCATTTTGAGAATCGATTCCGGTTGTAAGCTGGAATACTACATGAGTTTCTATGGTGAAGTCATTGCTTTTCAAACTTTTACACCAGAATCCGTTGCTAATATAAAAGCCCCATTGTTCCTCTGTTGGGACTTCTGAAGGGATCAGTATGTGGCCCATGGAATAAACAGCTTTGAGGTTGGTTGTGATCAGCCTAACATTAATCATAAAATGTTTTGAAATAAAAATTTTTTTACATGTTAGATGAGATATCAAGATTAGAAGTATTAGCATGACTCATCTGTACCTTTATGTAAAAATTTGATGTAAACATTCTAACACTCAACATTCAACACATGTGGGGTACCCAGTCACATCTGCCAACAGAGTTCTATGTTGAAATTTCGTTTTGACCGTTCATATCAATCGAGTAGACCAGATCCCTTTATCTGGCATTGGGCTGTTTTTAATTTGTTAGACAAGTATTTTTAAGACTTGGAAAGTATGAACGAACGGCGAAGTTTGGCCAGTGCTTTGATGAGCTAACGTGAATTTGCAAGCAGTTCCACGATTACGTAAGAGCAGCGTGGTCCATTTCAAACGGCTGGGCTGATATATTGTTCGTGGCAGCTAGGAGGAGCCTTCTTGCCTCTGTGTCTGTGATAATTACCAAGGTGTTTGATCTCCCCTATCAGTGCCTGGAAAATATTGTATCCAGAGCTTTTCTGTACGTGTCCTGCCGATGCTCTATCTGTCTTTTTATCGTTTGCACTAAGGGATGCAGAGGGAATTTAAACCTTATGCACTTTCATAGTATTCTTTGTGATGATCAGGTACTGATCTGATGGATTTTGAGGACTTTGGAGAAGAGACAGAGAGTTGGGCAACATCTGTAGACTTAAAGCTTAATACTCGGACCAATTCATTGAAAACAGCCACCAAGATGAATTTACTGTTTTGCTTTTCTATTTATTTGCAGGGATATAGCAGACGGTTAGCCTATTATCCTGTTGGCAACCTATTCCAAGTAGCAGCGTCTTAGAATGCAGATACAAAGAGTGTTGGAACATATACCTATTGTCAGCTTGAGGACCTATAACATACCTTAATTCCTTATGGTTGCACCCTGTAAATCTAGAACCAGAGAAATCAGGCTAGGTTTCCATTTTTCCTCTAGCTCTTTAGATGTATTGATTCTCCATAAGTTTCTTCAAGACAATATAAACCAGTTTAGTTAATTCAGACAGAAGAAGTTATGCGACTCGTGGTCGGAAGACCTCGCCTAGGGTCCTATGTGAGTCAGTGATGTTACTTATTGCCTTTATTCTGCCTCCACAAATAATTTTGTGCCATAATCCCTATGGTGACTGCATGCGGGGCCCTGACATTTTTCTCTTGTATTAAAGCTTAGCAATTCACCGTTTGTTGATGTTAAGCCTTAGTCATACACCTCAACCTGACTGACCACAGGTGGTGCATAGGCGGTCTTTTTTCTGCTGACACTTTGTCTCGCTAAGTAATTTTTTTTGCAGGTCCAAACTCCTTCCTTCCCCCGGTGCACTCTGTTACCTGCTTCTACATTACTACTTCTCAGGTTGTTCCAGCCCCACCTCATCACAAAACTACCGGTATATGTCAACCTCCACTTCAAGTTTAGGGTTAGCTGTAAACTCAATTTTTCTTTCTCAACTGCAAAAGGTCAAGATAAAACAGGGAACAATTTCTGTGATCAGTTGATTGCAGCTTTTAGACAGTGTGTTAAGACATGATTATTTCCAGCTTCTTTGTAGATACCAGTGAAGACAGTAGAAGTGCTTTTGGTGGCGACTGAGTGACAAGTGCTCTCCGCAGGGAGCCTCTTTCCGCTCAAGTGCAGAAGTGCTCACACGTTTGGTGGATAATGCTACCCCAGGGCGTGCACTGCTTATTAATAAACAGAAATTACCACAAGCTCATGCTGAGAGCATGTCATCCGTGTATTCATCTGTGGTCAAAGAGATATTTTCCCCTCTCTTCATCCTTGATTTCCTTGACGGATCTGGAATAATTTCCATATGTGCCGGTAATTTTCACTCTTACAACCGTTGCTTTCAGTAAAACTTGAAACCCCACCAATGTGGCTTTTTCAATGTAATTTTCAGGTTTCGTCTGTAAGAATACTTAAGCACAAACATTGTTATTCATAATTACAAATAAAATGAAACGGGATACGTTCATATTTTATAACCTAACGGTTTTCTTGTTTAGTCGTGTAGGTATTAAAATGTCCAACTGCTTAACACTTAGATGATCTTTAGGATACAAAAATGTTGCACAAAAAATTAAGTCCAAATTAGGTAAATGCTGACATTTTTTTCTTGGCTGCTTTCGATGCAAGCTGCACTGATGCTGTGGCCTCCGATGAAGTGTTACAAATATTGCATTATTATTATTACATTAGGTATTGACAGGAATGAAACTTGACTTGATCTGGTTGTAGGACTCAACTTGGACTGATAACTTCTTTACCTTGAGATTATACTTAGTATAGCTGAAAAGCTCCATGTCCATTGAGTGAAAGAGATATCATGTTACTTGGCAGTCACTGTGGCCATGAAAATCTGCGAGTTTTAGATGCTGAACAACCTTAGGCATTGGCTGAACCTTCGCACATTTTAGGTACCTGCTTGTGGGTGAACTTTAGTGCAAAGTCTATAATCAGGCTAGAATTACCACCTTAAATTGAGTATTTGCCTTACATGTAAGCTATTATATCGATTTGATTTAAGGTGGCAACTCTACCTTGCTTTTAGACTTTGCACTAAAGTGCATTTTAATAACTTTTACTTTTCACTGTTTTGTCACAATTATGTGTTTATTTGGGAGACACACTCTAATTGTTGCTGCTAGGTGTATAGTGAGGCGCTGGAACATCACCGCATTTCTTTGCACAACTGATAAATTGTTAGCAACATGGAGTGCTATTTCTTTCATTAAAAGAATGATGATTACGCCTTTTAAACAAAATACCGATATGAGTAAATAGCGGTGTTGGGTGTTTGTTACTGCAGAAAGTATCGGCAGTATTCAACAGATAAAACCCAGGGCTTACTAATTGTGCATGTGATAGCGGCCTATTATTATTATTGTTATTCTGATGGGAACTGCCGGGGCCATTACAGCTAATTGCAACCCTTCTGTCGGCAGATCTTCGACTATTGTCTGCTCTCAATCGCTTTCCTGATGAACGTGGAGATCCGCGTACAACCTGATGGGAATAATGAGAGAGACAAATTTAGTGTGATATTAGAAGTGTTTTGCATTAATTACAGGTGGTTACAACAAATGAGATGTTGAATCTGTTCATAACACAGTGTATATTCGTGACACCGGGCTAGATATGCCTCGCATATGCACCGCAACGTGATACATGTGTACAGATAAATAATGGTAATCGTTCTATTCCTTCTGTAACCCAATGCATCTACCCTAAAGGTTTGGGAGAAATATGTGATTCATCTAGGTCTGTGATTTAATTCACTGCGCGTTTGGCATCAAGTTATGGACAAATATTGATGAAGAGGTTTTCCATGTGGCCAGGTTTACAATAAAAGCTAGACTAGTGAGTCTCGGCATATTCCTGACGTCTGAGATTTTGTCCAGTTGATTTGTGTGATGTTCATTTTTAGATTTCAGGTTAATTAGAGAAATTCTAATACTTGGCTCGTAACACTTGATGTTGATAAAATAGTACACTAAGAGCTTTAATGATTGATTCCATTTAAGATCAGCAGACTCTTTGCCTCGGAGAGCCACACAGGTAGACAAGGGTGTGATTTATAACCTATAGCTCTCATTTGCTATTTTCCCTTTATGCGGACCGTAGTTCTTATTCTGTTACTTTCTGTGCCTCTCGTTATCCATCGCTGTTACATCACTTAAGAACAGAACTTTTCTGCCAAATCTTACTGGCAGAAACTCAAAGGGAATCATATACAAGAAAATGTATTCATAGTAATATCTGAATATCTATGTTAAGTGGTGGGAGGAAAAAATGGTGAAACATTGTAACTGTGAAAAAATGACATGCACAAAAACATGGTTAAGCCAAAATGTCCATGAGTTCTATCCCTTCTGTGTGAAGGGTTAATGTGTATTGTGCAAATGCATCACAACCCCTGTTATGCATACATGTGTGTTTGTAACATTTTGGGCAATCCAGCATTCAATCAGTTCATTAACATTGTGTGAAATTGGTTCATTTTCCTCCATAAAACACCTCGTAAGTCTCTTAGCAGAGACCATTAATCATGGCGAATTGTACAGAGGGTTATGTGATGTCTGTAAGGGACCACCAATCTCCGACTCGAGAGGAAATGATTTCCTTTGGGTAAAAGGCCTGAATTTTCCTAATTAAGCCACTTAGTTATCAAACCACACTTATATAGTAGCTGTTCAGTAGTGATTTTTGTGAGGGGTGTAAAATGGAAATTGATTGCTCATAATGGAGATATAAAAATATATGACACTGGTGAAGTGGAATGCAAACCTTCTCAGTAATGGAAAGATAGAGTTTGTGAGGGAAGGAGCAGATCACCGGCCATGAATTCTGACCGTTACCCGCTGTTTGTTCTGTTCTCAGTTACTAATAAACTGGAATATTTTTACTGCTCGTCGATTATCTCCAGGGTCTGGCTGTTTAAATAAGTAATGTCTACAGGGTCCAGCAGTCAAAACCATTAATCAATTGGCTTATTTTTTCTGTCACCTCCGCTTATGGATGATCCTATAAACCCACCAGTGTATTTTAATGGATTGCTAGATTTCAGTGTACATAAAGCTTATTACTTAAGAACACATTGAAAATAAACATCAATTGTAAATGGCTCAGTGATCAGTATATTGGGAACCTGAAATATTCTCTGATTTCTGAAAGAATCGGAGTGATGTCATACCTATCTGTAATTTGTGAGGGCAACCTATGTAGAGAGAGACATGGAAGGGGGCTGAGGAAGTTGGGAGGTTAGGAGACCCGGGGAGAGACAATAATGATGTAGACCGAAACAGAATGTTACAATTCCCCAAATAAGTGTACTTGAATGTATAAATTTTGTGCTTTGCCCTTAAATTAAACCTTCCACCTCATTAAACATGACTTTGTCCAATCCAAATATGATTGGAAGCCAAAATAATAGGATGTAAATACGTCTCCTTACCCCCAAGGTTGCTTATCCATTCAAATTGAGTGACTTAAAATACAAATACTTATTTTTACTCTAAATGGCTGTGGTGGAGACGGCATGCACTTATATACCTCTCAGTTGGGCAATGTCTGTCCTAGGGCCATTGATGGTGCTCAGCGGGGCTACAGTGTTTATCATAGGAGCTGTAGTTCTACAAGAGATGGTAGCTTCATGTCACAAATGATGGAACTAAAGCAATTAAACATTAGGCCCATTAGCGCATTGCTACTTTTACACCGTTACACATCTTTTAATTGTAGACCATACAAGTCAATGGAGCCCAGCTTTCTAATAAATATGTGATTAGTAAAATGAAAAAAAACCTTAAAAAGCACATGGTAACATTTAAAAATTATTATGAATCAGAGGAGCTATCCAGTTCCAGCAAAATGTAAAAAAAAGTCCAAAAAGAATAAAATAAATAAAATAAAAAAATAAAGTTTATTATTATGAGCAAATGCTAAAATTAGCGCTGTATCTTCCCAAAAATCCTGACATGGAAGAATTTAAATAAAAGCATTTAAAATACCCAAGGGGGTGTCTAATTTAAAAAAATTAATGGTTTGATGGGGTAAATTGGAGTGGCCGGGCTCAAAGATAGGGCATAGGCACAGACTGACCGAAATGGGGGGAAAAAGCGCACTTCCAAAATGTGGCATTTTAACCCCAAACACCAGACTAACCCATACATGTGGGGTATGACTGCACTCGGCAGATGTTCCTGAACACACATTGGGGTGTTGTTTGATAGTGATGTATACCTGGAGCTAGAAATTTATACCTAAAGTACAATTTGTGTGGAAAAAAATACCAAAAAAAATACTACCACAAAGTGTGGCAAAGGCTGGTGGTAGAATCTGATGCATGGAAAGGGTTAAATACTACCATTTTAAGTACCTCGGGGTGTCTAGTTTTAAAAAATATATGGTTTGATGGGGTAAATTGTAGTGGCTGGGCTCAAATATAGGGCATAGGCACAGAATGACCAAAATAGGGAAAAAAAGCGCACTTCCCAAATGTGGCCTTTTAACCCCAAACAGCAGTCAAACCCATTCATGGGTGGTATCACTGTACTCAAGAGATGTTGTTGAACACATATTAGGGTGTTGTTTGATAGTGACATATACCTGGAGCTATAAATTTATACCCAAAGTACAACTTGTGTAAAAAAAAATACCAAAAAAATACTACCACAAAGTGTGGCAAAGGCTGGTGGTAGAATCTCATGCATGGAAAGGGTTAAAATACTAGCATTTGAAATACCTTGGGGTGTCTAGTTTTCAAAAATATATGGTATGATGGGGTAAATTGAATTAGCCGGCTTCAAAGATGGTCCTATTAGGACATGGGGGCAGAATGACCAGATGTAAAAGTTCCAAGTTAAAAAATGTGCACTTCCTAAATGTGGTGTTTTACCTCCCAAACAACCCAACAAACCCATGCATGGGGGGGTATGACTGTACTCGGGAGATGTTGCTGAACACATATTGGGGTGTTGTTTGAAAGTGTTGTATACCAGGAGCTTTAAATCCATACCTGAAGAGCAATTTTAGCGATAAAAAACACAAAATAAATTACTACCACAAAGGTTGACAAAGACTGGTGGTAGAATAAGTGCATGGAAAGAGTTAAAATTCTAACATTTGAAATACCTTGGGGTGTCTAGTTTTCAAAAATATGATTTGATGGGGTAAATTGCATTGGCCGGCTTCAAAGATACCCGAAATGGCACATGGGGGGAAGAATTACCAGATTTGGAAAAAATGGTTTTGAAATAGCAAAACGCTACTTGTACTTAATGCTCCATAAAGTGCAGAAAAAAGCAAAAAAACATAAAAACATTGGGTATTTCTAAACTCAGGACAAATAGTAGAATATATTTAGTAGGGCTGCAACTAACGATTATTTTCATAATCGATTAGTTGGTCGATTATTTTTTCGATTAATCGGATAAAAAAAATGAATGTAAATTTTTCATTTATTTAAAATAATGTAATAAACAATTATATTAAATACAAACAGCATAATAAAAAAAACTTTGATAAAATGCATTTCTTGCCTTTATTTCGCAACCAGCCCAGGCTTGCCACGCTGCCTCCCAGACATGCCACGCTGCCTCCCACATATGCCACTCCACGCTGCCCCCCACATATGCCACTCCACTCTGCCTCCCACATATGCCACTCCACGCTGCCTCCCACATATGTCACTCCACGCTGCCTCCCACATATGCCACTCCACGCTGCCTCCCACATATGCCACTCCACGCTGCCTCCCACATATACCACTCCACGCTGCCTCTCACATATGCCACTCCACGCTGCCTCTCACATATGCCACTCCACGCTGCCTCCCACATATGCCACTCCACGCTGCCTCCCACATATGCCACTCCACGCTGCCTCCCACATATGCCACTCCACGCTGCCTCCCACATATGCCACTCCACGCTGCCTCCCACATATGCCACTGTGCCTGATACACCTTATACCCCGATACACCACTCCATCCTCCCCAGACATGCCACACTGCCTCCCAGACATGCCACACTGCCCTCCCCACATATGCCACTCCACTCTACCCCCAGATAAGCCACTCCACTCTACCCCCAGATATGCCACTGTGGCCCCAGATCTGCCTTATACACCCTGATACACCACTCTGTCCTCCCCAGACATGCCACACTGCCCTCCCCACATATGCCTTATATACCCTATATGCCTTATACCCCCAGATATGTCACTCCGTCCTCCCCAGATATGCCTTATACCCCCCAGATATCTCATAGTCCCCTCATAGTCACAGACCATACTTTTATAAATAAGTACTGGGTTAATCTTCACTGCCCCCAGGATTTAGATTCCCCTCAGTTTGCCCCCCTTTATCTCTAACTGCACCTTAACTTAACTTTAATAAATTAATAAAATTAACCCTCAGTCCTCATCATTAAATTAACCCTAAACACCCCATTAACCATAACTGCCCCTAAATTAACCCTAAAGACCCCATCAACCACAGCATCCCCTAAATTAACCCTAAAGACCCCATGAACCACAACAGCCCCTAAATTAACCCTAAACATACCATTAACCAAAACTGCCTCAAATTAACCCCAAACACCCCATTAACCACAGCTGCTCCTAAATTAACCCTAAACACCCCATTAACCATAACTGCCCCTAAATTAACCGTAAACACCCTATTAACCATAACTGTCCCTAAATTAACCCTAAACACCCCATTAACCATAACTGCCCCTAAATGAACCCTAAACACCCCATTAACCATAACTGCCCCTAAATTAACCCCCACCTCCCCTAACTTTCAGCAGCCCAAATATTAATTTTATACTTAGTTAGATGAGTGTCACAGCCATGTGGTTCTGGCCTTCTGGGAGAAGGAAGGGGGCGGGGCCAGTTGTCACAGTGATTACAGGGAGGGGCTGGTAAGTAGGAGCTGCTGCTGTGAGTCACTGAAACGGTTTATATAATGAGGGGTATTTTTCAGAGCGTTTGCTCTGAAAAAACCCTCATTTAATAATCGATAAAAATCGATTCAACTAATCGATAATGAAATTCGTTGGCAACGATTTTCATTATCGATTATCGATTTTATCGATTAGTTGTTGCAGCCCTAATATTTAGTAGGTTTTTTCATTAGCTTTTTTGGATGAGTGAAAGATTTTTGGGATAAAAGTCAGAAAATGTGTTTTATTTTTTTAAAATTTTCATCATATTTTTTTTTTTTTTTTATGGGAAATTGGATAATATGATCAAAACAATGGTGTCTAAAGAAAGCCCTTCTTGTCCTGAAAAAAACAACATATAATTTGTGTGGGTTCACTAAATGAGTGAGGAGAAAATTACATCTAAACACGAACACCGCAAAAGTGTTGAAACAGCCTCGGTCCCAATGGTACAAAAGGTCTTTAAGGGGTTAAAGAATACACAGCTGTTATCACCGGTCAATCAGCCTCATGCCGTGAATAAACCCCCATGGACACTGATCGCAGGCAACAGTTTTATGATAATCAGAGTTGCGCATGAGCTGGAATATACTAAACAGTGGCTATCACAAAAATGAGAGGTTGTAAGTAATGATATTCAGGGAGTATCGAAGATTAACATGTGAGAGCGACTTAAAGTAAGTAAATGTCACGGAGTGTAGCACGTCTTTCCAGTAGTCTGTTCCTGAATGTAGGAAATACTTCCCGACTAAATAACTGCATTATAGATCCGCATTGAGGAATCCATCGGAAAGACAGAAAGAGCTCACACTCCTAAAAATAGTTTTGAGTGTCTTACAATTAAAAATACTTCCGCCGGACAGCTCTGTGTTTAGAGGTGAGCGAATGTGCTGCACTCATTAGCATTTTCTTACACCTTGGAACGTCCGAAAATAAATCATCCTAAAATAGAACCATGTTCATAATACAGCGTTACGTACCTTTTTACCTCCTGAAAAAGTATATATTATTTAAACAAAATAACAAACATAGGTTTCAGAAAGCAAGTTTATTGTGGGCAAGTTCTTCGCAGAGACACAAGTCCTTTTTTGCATTCTATGAAAACCCTCCCCAGATGATCGCTAGTAGATGTTTAGAAAAATGTGAAATGTAGAACAAGTTGACAAATGCAGACGGTAAGCAGAGTTTTTAATTAATCTGAATGTGTCTGAATAAGATTGCTGAATTGTAGATAATTTAATAATCATTCTCCGCTCCTCCAGGCATCTGAATGCTTAATGAAGAATTATATTTGATTTATTTTTCCCCATATTTTTGTATTTTTATTATTATTACTGAAAACAAGTATCTGTTTGTAGTGGAACAACTTATAAAGCAGTTTACTGGAAAGGTTTACCCTGCCAAACTATAGTGCCTTTGGAAATTGGGGTGTATATGTTACAAGGACTTATCGGCAGTTTAAAAGGGAATTGTCACCATAACAACTTTTAATAGAACTAAACTAAATTATTAATACTACCTATAGCTTGTGGTGTTTGTTTGGCAATTCACTTAATTATTAAAAGGTATTT
The DNA here is from genome assembly GCA_023333645.1 of Sceloporus occidentalis. NCBI lineage: Eukaryota > Metazoa > Chordata > Lepidosauria > Squamata > Phrynosomatidae > Sceloporus > Sceloporus occidentalis. Next base: position 2,756,404 of record JALMGF010000126.1, on the reverse strand, counting down.
ATTTTAAAAGTTCACCCCATGGGAGCATCTTCTGACCAGTTTCCTTCTTCTGATCCCCAAAACTTAGACTCCCTGAGTCAATCAACAACAATTGACAAGGGGACATAACTTGGGGGGGGGGTGTAATCATACAGATCCTGAGAGCAAGTAGTTTACGATGGTTGTTACAATACAGATAAGGCTGGTTTCTAATATAATATTTTAATCTGTTATAATACCTGTTATAAAATATAGGATTATGGAGAAGTGGGAGATCCGCTTTGAGTCCCACCATATGCCATGGTTCTCCGACTTGTCTTGAATTGCATCGTTTTCGTTACCCTTTCACACATTAGACTGCATTATGCAAATGTATGTATATGCAAATAAGAAATATATCTCCTGAACCAGATTTTCAATACTGTTTAAAAATAACTGTTGGGTATTCACCTACGAGTGTGTTTATCTTGTACAAAATACCATTCACATCCTATTTCATTATATACATTATAATGTCGTGACAATAATTATTCAGCTTTTGTTCCATCCAAGAAATGTCTTTATCAAAGCGCAATTGATTCATTCAAATGCAAACGGTTGCTGAGGACAACTCAATTCCACCCCTGGTATTAAGTTTGGTAATTCCTTTCCTAAAAATGGCTTTCATCTGACGCATTTAATGCGATGTATTATAGGTCATTTGAAGAAAGAAAGAGAGGGGGGAAAAAGAAACCTGATTAACTCGCCTTCAAAGAGAAGCTCAAGCTAAATGAAATTCAGGACAGCATTTGTAATATCTTCGTAAGAAGTATTATTAAGGTCTATTACAGGTTCTGTATGCCTAACACTGAATAATTGACACATTTTGGTGTCACAGAGACCTTAGAACCATTTATGAAATATTGGCCGATGGTGCAAAATATAGTTTGTGCCTGTCACAGTCCAGAAATACCCCAAATTACCCTCCCCTTCCAACAGGCCCAGAGTTATACACCTGGAGTCTCTACGTCAAAAACTGTTCTTTTGTGGCTCTAGGAAAGACTGCTTTCAGTGGATCTGTTTATTTCTGTACTTATTGTTTAAACATACATTCGCTCGTTGGGGAGTGTGCGTTAATGGCAGGCACCTCTTCTGCCACAAACGTACGGCGGGCCCCCCCCAATGACCCACAAGCTCAGTCAATGCAGGTAGAGTCTAGGAAGCAGGTAACTCCACAGATCACCGGAAGTGAATGAAAAGCCCTGGCTATGCTATTGGTGGATGTCAGAGCGGAAAACAATACTCCTGAATAGCTTAAAAACAAAACATTACATATCATTATAAATATACTTTCATGCAGCGTACAGTTATGGTTTTATCTCTGATGTGTTATCTTATTGAGTATCTCTGTAACATTGTAGCTTTCGGCACATGACTGCAATCAGCTTAACCTCTGAAAATAACGGTCGTGATTTTCTTTTGTGAAACATTCACACATGGCCCCTTTTATAGCACGGTATGTTCCAGGACCAGGGTACAGGGTTCAGGGTCTGCAGACTAAATGCCTGAAGTGATATTACATAAACATGTGCTGAAAGACGCTCTCCGCAAGCAGCATGGGCTGGTGAGTCAGCTTTACGAAGACCTTCAGGAAACCTTTAATTTAAACTAAAACCAGAGTGACTTGGGGACAGCTTCTCCGAACAAATCTATGGTTCACTTTAAGTCACCGCTATACACACTTTACAGCAGTAACACAAAAAGGAACTATTTGAACCAGTTAAATTAATTACATTAGCCTCCCTGAATGCCAAATCATTACTGAACTAAATGGCTTAAAATGTATTGCGAGAGAAGGCTGTGAATAAAAAGGTTAAATGCTTTCATTGAAGGGCTCCTAATGAGATATTCACTTGGTGCAAATGTACCTTAGCAAAAGAAAATCTCTGGAACATGAGGTCATGCCCTGATTCTAGAGAGGGTGTCAGCCCAGGGCAAATCGAACATTCCCAGCAAAGTGTAGTGGATTCATGGAAATAGCCATGAGAAAATGTATCTAAGCGAAAAGCAAGAACCCTTTAAGTTAACATGAATTTGTTTGAAAAGTAACAAGGATCTTGATCAGTTTATAAGCCTTCGAGTACCAGAGGTTGTGAAACCTCATGAAGGTAATTTGCCAGTCGCATACCTTCTCTTTCTGTGTAATTCAATATGGTTTCTTGCTATCTGTTTCCTTATAGCAAGTTAATAACTACACACGGTTTCAGCTTTGCAGGGGCAGGCGAGGAGTCGCTGACAGCCACCCCTTTGGGGATGCTGAAATTGTGCATATTTTTTATGTTTGGAAAGCTCTTTGTGGCCGGTGATGCACTTCTGGTAAATGCTTATTGGCATGGGATGCTCTGGATAATCTCTCTTATAAACCTTTTTGTAACTAGTAATAAACTGAGCCAATCTCTGGCGTACTAACAGAGTTCGCTGCACATAAGCAAGCTCGCTAGCTGGTTACTGTCCCTCAGTTTATATGAACAAGCTGTAGATGAGTTACCAGGCTACATCACTTCAAAGTGTTACGGTTAAAGTATCAAATTCATCATTAAATCAGGTTCCCGAAGAGCACCGGAACATACTCTGAGATAACAGGGACCTACTGCCGTGTAGCTGAGCTAAAACTGCATCCCACCAGGGACAGTACACTAAGCAGTCCGTGAGAAGAGTTTGGAGCCTGGAGCTTAACATGATTTCTGTGGAAGATACTGCAGTGAAATCAAAGTGAATTGTTTCCCCGCAACTGAAACTCCATAATCTCAAGAGCTTCTGTTTAATTGCATTTGGCAGACCAAGATACTGAATAAAATGCAGGGGCTCCTCGTATTTGAATTTGTTGCAAGTGACGGAATATTTTGCTTATGTGCCTCAGCCACGCATAGAAGTCAGGAGTATATATTGGGACTGATTTACATTTTCATTGTGATTTAAAGCTTGCAAGTCCCCAAGAAATTATTTACTTACTAATTAGCTGTCGTTGGGACAACCTTAGATATACCCTACATGGACAAAAGTATTGGGACACCAGACCATTACTCCAACATTTTGGTTCATCCCGAAGGTGTTCAATGGGGTGTCCCAACACTTTTGTCCATAAAGTGTGTTTCCTTAACACGTCCATGAAATGGATCTATTAGAGCTCTGTGAGTAGCCACAGAGACGTTGGCCTTTACAAACTTATTGGTTTAGGTTCAAATGAGCATCAAGTTGTCACCATAAACAAGTGGGGCATATTTACAAAGTCTGCTCAATAGCATAACATTTCCAGTTAGCAAACTGAAATTATCTCGGCCTGTAAGACACAGGGGAAACTAACAAAACAATTATTGGGAACAGAAACCCATTTATTACTCGACCACCTAGCAAGGAGCAATTAATTATTAGGTTGGGGAATAAAAATGTTTTTTATGTGTAAGGTTGGGAAAAAAACCCAAATTGTTTTCTTTTTCACTACATTCATTAAAGCACAGAAAGTTTAAAGAATACAATTCCTGCTGGCAGACATTTTAATGAGAATTTCTTTACAGTATTTGCTGTTGAAATAAAGAAAGGAACTTTTCGAGATGCTCTTTGAAAATGAGTTCAAGAATTTGAGTGTTTTATAGAATTTCCTTTGTAGCGATGTTGCACCTGCTGCCTTTGGAAATATTCGTTCTCTGAATCAAGAATTGATTTGTGGCAATTTAAGAAAAATCTATACATGTATAAGAAACAGAAGAATCATACATGTGTATAAACAGACATGACACAATGCCAACGGAACCTTATTAACACTAGCATGGCCAGAGAATAGGAAGTTGGTTCTAATGGCAGCTGAATGAAACAAAATATTCTCAAAGCTCTCTAATTCTCTCATCAGTATATGAAAAATCTTTGTAATAATTCTTAAAATCTTGAAGGGCAAGGCCTCCCTTAGTCCAGGGGATGGAATTTCAGGGGGACATCAGCTGCCATGTGATATTACTTTTGTAGGGCCAGACATTAATTAAACATTTCCTAGGGGTGTGGGGCATAGAAAAGTTTGGGAACTACTGCTCTAGTCTTTGAAAAACGAAATAAAGAAAGAAATGTACGTATGTGCCAAAAAACCACACTTTTCCATCTACGCAAGTGTGAGAATATGATAAGTAACCAATATTTTAGTTTCAAATGTTCCTAAAATCTTTTAGTGCTAGAGAAGTGAGCAATGCGTTGTGCAATCTCTGTGTGTATATATGTGGTCTTATCACCATAGCAACTGTTGGAATGTTTTTGTCAGCTGAAATTTTCTATTGCTTGCTATGGTGATAAGACCACTTTGAATGTATGAAGTATGAATTAACCCCATTCCATTTCTATAATTACACAGCTATGTCTGTACTAAGGCTGAAGCGTGTTCTTTATGGTTAACAGCTAGCGGTCCAAATCGCTGCAGAGGACAGAGTGTCCGGAGCCTCTTGTAATTTTTGTTTTTGTTGCTAGGTACCTAATGATGCTTTTGACTCTGGTCTGAACTTCTAATTTACGGCATGCTCAAGGGGGAGCAATGTGGAGAAACTTTCTTCAAAACCAGAGCATTTGCCAAGTAAATCAGATGTTCCCATTAAAAGAAAGCCATTGTAGTGTTCCTTCGGGGGCGCTTTAATTTAACATTTATTAACCACATTAAGCTCTAGGAAAATTCTGGTTTAATTGTATATTAACATATATCTTGGTGGTTTCCTTGGTTGAACCAAGCATATTTGTCTCCATGCACAAGATTTTGACTCAAGGCACACTTTGCCTCTTGGGAAGAAGTTTGAACCTTATCAACGAAATCTTTGCTAGACCACAATGTGATGTTACCGAGACAGGATGATTCACACGCTGAAACCCATAATTACTGTATTTAGCCTGAAAAGACACTTGACAGATTCTTGCCAGGACTCACAGTTTAAATGTTCTTCTAGGTTAAGATGTATAGAGGTGCGTTTCGCCCACACCACTAAATACAATACTTTTATAACGTAAGGAAAATGTGAGAGCTGTGAGTTATCTGGTTTATGCAGCCTGTTATTCTGGGAACTCTTCTGGGTATCAGTTTATTTGTGTTTCATGTTAGGACTGATTCCTTCACCTAATGATATTCTCAATACCAAATGTAAATCTGATTATTAGAAGGGATCGTGCTGAATATAAAGTGGATTTAAAGTCTGTTAATTGAAATACCCGTCAGTTTGTAGACCACAGGTGGTTGTACGTGTTTTCTAGGGATTTTTAACATTAGGGTGTTAATTTTGTTCTTTGATTTGATAAGAAAGTACCCATAAACTTAAAGATAAGTGAGCCCCCAGATCCTCGCTGTGCACATCTGTCTTGGCTGGATGCTTACAATTGTTTGATGTCTTTAGTTTACTTGGACCCTTTGATGGCTGCTCACGTATTCCAAAAGCCTCAGAAAGGAGAGGTAAAGCCAGAACGGGGGAATTAGTAACCATAAAACAATTGCCACGCAAGGCACAGATGATCCGAGATGAAACAGGTCATCACTGGGCTATAACTTGCCTGCTTTAAGTGTTTTACAAGAGATGTGAATCTAAAAAATGATACTGATAGTGGTGTTGGTATTCTGAATCCTTTTACATAAGAAGTGTTAAGCTGAAATATACTTTATTGTCTGCTAGTGAGTTATGTCGTTTGTGTAGTCTGTTATTATAGAAAGTATTGATTATTTCATGTTAGGATCATGTTTTCCACTCCATGATATTTTGTATCAGAGACCAAGCTGATCAATAGACTAAACCCAAGGCAGTAATGATCCACGCGGTTATCTAACCGTGCGGCATCGCTGCACTCGCACTGCGTAACGATATGCTGTGTGTGGCTGGGGAGAATAGAAAGCAAAGTCAGCCACGTGCAAATGTACCTTCCAATAAATTATGCTAATCGATGTCATCATGTTCCAGTACATCATACCTGCAATAAAGTCACAATAAAATATCAGGGCTGACGAACTTTGATGCATTAACCCATCCCTTCCCAGAGAAACATATTTTCCTGGTGCTGCCACCATCTAGCCACACAGCTTTCGAGTGCAGATGTCCCATAGCAATAGATATGGTTGCTGTCTGTGTTGCTATGATCATAAGAACCAGCTCAGCCAAGCTCACAGCACTGGAATCATCTACAGTGATGCACTCAGTACGAGCTGTCGGGATTCCTTATTTATATTATTTTCTCCCCATTGATTTCCCTTTACCGCTAATTAACTAGAGATGGCTGGATTCATGTTGTAAAGTGGAGACAGCTTGACATTTAAACACAACAAGCATTTTTACTAGCACGCTCTCCCGGCTAATGGTTACAGACAATGGTAGCCACACCGGCAAGGTATGGCATTATTTTGTGGTAAAATGGTTGCCTCTCTGCTGCTGTTATACAATGTGTGTTTTAGGTTAGACCCGGAGGAAGGGGTATTATTGCCACTTCTGCACTTGCATTTAGTAAGCTTGCCTTATCTTTGATATTCACACAGCACAAAGAAGAGGACATTAACTTGAAATTGGAAGATCAGAAGCAAATCTATTCTTTACTTCAAGAAAAAGAGGCATTGGATCATCACCTAAAGCCTAAGAACATTACCACTGAAACTGGTGAGTAAAATATGCCAATATATATAAATGTATAAAAATTATTTTCTATTTGTGTTGTAAGAATGCTGTCTGTATTGTGTGATTTCACTTGCAGAGGAATCCCAGGAGGGATCAGAACGGTGCCAACAGGGAAAACTGTTCTGTCAATTAACTGAAAGGCATCACTAAACTAACAAACTTGAACATTCCAGAGAGATATGTTACATCTTGTTACAGTTATGTATGTAGTTTGTGAAGGTATGAAAGGGTTAACATCTAACAATTTCCACTTTTACGACAAAGTACTTAATGCCCCTAAATGCGCACTTTGTTGGGCTGAACGCAATGCCTTTTTATAGTTCTGTTGTCACCTGAACACCTGTCCTCCGGGATCGGACTTCCAAAAGGTAGATGGATTTTTAAATGTGAAACAGTTTAATTATGTGAATACCTTGTTGTGTTTGACATTGTCTTTTAAACAAATACAGATCACATACGTTTGTTTGTTGAAGTGTCCTTAAATACCAATAATGTTTCTCTGATACCTAATGGGAATATGTTACATACCACAAAGCCAACTATAACTATACCCGCTTTAACACTGCGTATATTCGCCTTTGTTGTGCATTAAACAATTTGTGTGTTAACCTCAGAGATAACACCAATTAAAGCGGGCTGCTTATAGCAATAGGATGGAATCTGCATTTGAGCATCTCGGCTTTATTATATGGTGTCCCCTCCCCCGCAGATAATGTTCGTGCTCGCAGTAATCAGAAGCCCATTAATAATTTACACTCATGGCTTTATATTCTCCACACTTGTGTTTGTTGTGCAGCACTGTTCCTCCCTGAACTCCTTACAAGTTTTCTGTTTCGTTAACGGCCCATTTTGCTCCAGAGGGTTGTGCAATTAGAGGGTTAATCTGTCTTTGTCTTGAAATTCCTCAAAACATGTTGAGGTGGCACCATTAGAGGTTGGTTTAAGCGAGTTCTTGGTCTGCTTGATATTTGTGTCAAGCTTTGAAACAAATCCAATAACTGTATGAAGTCCCCCATTTGGTCTGTATCTCATGCAAATCATAGAAGACCTTCACATACCTTAATATGTGATCCAAAATACCATCTGGGACCTGGGAAAAATCCATCAGTTTTTTCATGGACTCTTTGTAGGCAGCTGCCCAACCAACTTAGTATTTAGTTAGGAACATTATTCTTTTTCCCAAAAGCCAAACTTTTATAGCCATATTAGCCCAAGAGGAATACACTATAGTCCACATTGATACTGCTTATTGGGGCAAAAAGGTGTAAATTTACTTGAGCTTTTGTGAAATCAGAGGGTTCTTCTTCCATATTTTAGGTCCTAGTAAAATGCTGAATTCCCGCTGCGAGCTCAACCAACTCATTATGTAAGAACCGGCTGGACCTACATTTTGAATAGAATCTAGACACAAAGACTTCTCTAAGCAAATATAGAAGCGTATATTGATACGAAATGATGTTGAATATGGTATGGGTAAGGCTGAGAAGAACATCCATATTCCAACACACACTGAGCTTCTTGGTGTTCTAGACTAACTACGGAGAGCCATTTCCTCATCCCCGAGAAAAGTCTAATTTAATTGTTATTGTGAATGGAATAGTTTGAGTAATAAACATTTTGCTACATTCTGTGTCATCAGCATCTGATGCTCTTCACTTGGAGGGATTGCAGTTTTACTGATCAATTAAAGGTTTTGGGTCCTGGACCTATACTATTAAGGATAGTTTTGCTGTTTATTTTCAGTATATCGAGATTCTTGGCTCAGAACAGAATATCAGTCCCCAGGGATCGGTACCAATGCTATTATTGTAATTCTGCAGTACAGTTGCTAAGGAAAGGAAAAATGGAAATCCTGTCTGACCAGCACTAAAAACATTAATAGCACTCTGTAATGTGTTAAGCGAATAAACCTTTAAAAGTTTTGTTACAAAAGTTTTAAATTGAGCAGAATAGGTGGAACACTTATATATCTTTGCAGTTACGGTACGTGTAATGTATCAGCATGTACATGTTACTGTCTCTTGTCCGGCCAGTTAAATGGAAACTTCCAGTGGATGCCAAGCTACCCTTCAGCTTTAACATTTATAAAGCCTTGTTCTGATGAACTCCAAAGCACTGCCCAGAAAGAATGTTGCTTCATTCATATTTTCTCAAGGACCGCTAAATTCAGGCCTGTAGTCCTGTTACACTAAGAGATCACTGATATGTTACCACGGCAACTGTCAAAGGCTCTCTAAAGTGTCTGTGCTCTCTAATGTGATTGACACTTTTCAGTGGGAAAAATGTCAAATCGGCTTCTATTCCTTTCCGTTACAAAGCAGGTCACAAAAATTCTTGTTCTCTGTAGATCATTTCCCATTTGGGAATGTTTCCGCTACTGCCTGAACAGGGCTGCGACCGCGCAGCCAACCCAAGCCCATGAACCTGTGGCAGACAGACGGGAAAGAAATACTTATATGCTACCTATACATTTATATACGGACAGTAAACGCTTTTAATCATAAGATAAAAGAACAGCTGACAAGTGAAAAGTCACCTGTTTCTCTAACAAAAAGGCATGTGAAAAGTTCAATGTTTTTGGACAATGAGAGAAAATGCAGCTAAACAGATTTGTTTGTGGATCCCAAACCACCACCTCTGACATCATTTTATTGAATATTTATATGTCACCAATATATGTTTTCCAACATTCCGTAAATAATTTGTAATATACGGTGTATTTAGAGGAGGCTCTGTCTGTATTAACCACATTTTCTGCTTTCCTGGAATAATTGTTGTCCCCATACCATAGCATGGATTAATTTTGTAAGCCTGGGGCGATAATGCCCTTTCAGTTTGTGTCATTAACGTCCGTGGGAGCCTGCAGTAGTAAGCACACGACTGGAAGTGTAGCAATCCAGAGAGTACAGCGCTAAGCGTACCATTCATTAAACCAGGTTGCTAGGCAACGATTACCACATCGCATACCTAGAGATGCAAGCTTTAATGGGCAAGGGGAGATGGAAATGGATTTGAATGGTGATTGTGGACAAAAAGAAAATAGGTGAAATCGTAAGAGGTACAAATTAACCCTAATAATCGTTTCTCTGCATGCAGGTAACTGATGCCTTGTCTTCAAATATTTATCCAGCGCACTCAAGGTTAAACCTGTTTGTTTTACCATGAATACGGTATTTAATTGGGGGGATTAAGATTTGAATTACATGACTGCTTATTACTCGAAGTGCACGGTGCGGTTGGTGTGAAAGCAGCAGCACCCACAGGGTTAAAGTGGACAAATGGGAGGAAAACTAAATCCACTATAAATTGAGTACAAAAATGTTATGTATGCGCTTCTAAGCAGACTGGGACAATACAGTGAATACCTAAAATCTTACCAGACGCAAAGTGTCGACGTATAGTTTAATGAAGCACTTTAAAGAGACATGCAGGATAGACGTTTCTGAACCACGGTGTATGCACACACTCCTAATATCTGTATGTATGGGTTCATCCTCTACAGTCAAGACATGCTGAACCCAGAAGGAACACGATACCGGAGCCTATGAAACCAATACTATGTGCGGGAGGATACAGGGTTAATCTCTGTAATGGCATTTATGAAAGAAAAGTGTGTTGGATAAGGGCAACATTTGATAATTTTGTAAATGTAATTAAAGCATGACCCAAGGGCTCCAAGTACCAGGAACAAACTGATATATTATTCCTCCGCCTTACTTTTACTCCCGTGTATTCAGAATGTGTAGGGTTGAAAATGGGCCAACAGTTGTTTTTTGCCAGCGTCCGTCTCCTGCTTTGGTTGCCAAGCCAGCTACTTCCCAAGCAGCTGAGTTGTCATTCCAACACAGATATCATCATGTTATAAAGGACAATATTCTGCTGTTAACCTTAACATTTCACGGCAAAGCATTTTACATTTCTGAAATCTGAAATTACAACCTCACACAGCAACAAATTTTAAAAACCTTCAGAGCTTCAAGCCTATTCTCTGCCATCGCATTGAGTTACCGATGCACAGAAGACTTTTCAAATTACGAAGCCGGACGCTTCATTAATTGGAGTTTTACTTCAATGCCCATAGCTGCAAGAACTGGCCGAATTATCATCGGACACCTCCGCTTTTTGAGTTGCAATATGGCTCCAGTTCCCGGTTGGAATTTCACAGGCCACAAAGAGCATGCTTGAAATTGCAAGGATTTTCCGCATTAGTTTCAGACAAGCTGCTCTACTTGAGATGTTTGCACACACGCTGATATGACAAGGATACCAACATGTCAAATACCCCGATTATCTCCAGTCTGTAAGAATAGGGCAAGCCCTTGTCTATCTGTAATGGATTGTTACCCCTAGAGAATATTTGTAATTAAATACTCCTATGTTTAGGATGCCATGCATTGCTTCTATTTATAAACAACCCCGGCAGATGTAACACGTGAATGGGAAATGGAGGGCAAACGGAAACTAGGTCAGTAATTGGGTAGAAGAATGCTCGAGCCATCCTAAATTTCTAGGGACGAATAGAAAGGAACAGCTGAAGGTGCTTGGAAGGAGTCATAAAAAAAGATAAGGGTTTCCTATACATTTTATTTGTTTATTTTTGCATATCAATATAACGAGGAGTGCACCTGGGAACAAGTGATATTTAAATTATATTATTTTTTTGATCTTCTGCTCTGGGATCTTGGGACATTCCTGGAACAGTATATACAAGTGCTCCCCCTAGTGGCCAAGAGACATCTGGCAGCCTGTTGAGCTGCAGTGCGATGAATAGAGGCTCCATCAGCGGAAGATACTTGGAGTCAGTATCTCTAAGCATTAACAGGCAAATTATTGCAACAATGATTAAGAGACTATTACAGGAGCTCATCAGATGCTAGGATATTAAAGATGCATATTCACCTTCAAAATATCCAAATCCTATTTATTCTACATATTTTTTTAAATGTTACCGTCTACGTAAGCGGTGTGCAACATACATATTTTTGTGCTGGTTGGGGGTTGGTGATTTATGTGGAGTTCTAAGGAACGGACTTGGGATTCAGCTTGGACACCACGGTCACAGGGGCAGAATGTTATGTTAACAAGCCCCTAATCTCAGTCCTTATTATACCGCTGTCATTAATATTTCAGTGTTTGGTGTTATAAATTCAGTGTGGATAAACAAGTGATGATAACTGGACACAAAAGAACTGGAAATGTTGTGACAATTATCAGTACTTAGGGGGTTAACTTTATGTGGCTCAATTAGCAGGAGCATTTCCCTGTTTCTATGATGACTGCATCACTCTTAACACAGGTCCCTTTGAACATCACAGAAAAGAACACTACCCAGGTAATGGTGTGGAATTGACAGTTCATTTTTTTGGGGGGTGCTGGCTGCTTTATATGTTTATGTATAACTGCTCTTCAGCCACTTCCTTTTTACAGTACTTTTTTCACATCATAAGAGTCCAGCCTCAGTTAAATATAATTATTTTTTGTTCCACGCTTTAGGATTTTCTGCGTGAAGATGACGCAGCAGATGCAGAACCTTCAGCTCTCTCAACCCAAAAGGATCAGTACCCCATCTTCCCCGAACGCAGCCAAACGTCTGTACCGCAATCTCTCTGAGAAGCTCAAAGGAAGCCACTCTTCATTCGACGAAACCTACTTCAGAGCAAGAGGCGACCGTTTACGGAAACCTTCCGTGGTAAAGTATTTTCATTTCTGTACATTATGAGTATGAAGTGTTCTGTCTGTTGACAGTTTCCATGTTCTTACCCAGAACTTGTGAATTTCACAAACTTTATCCCGTATTTCATTTACGTAGATCATCATATTAGTGGATAAATACAAGCCGTATATACATCAAAGAACCCAATTTTATGTATATATCATGGGAGCAGCCCTCTTAACTATCTGTTCTCAGAATCTGCATGACTATAGCTTTCTATTCCAGCCTTAGAATGAGGAGTCAGACAAAGAGAGATGAACATGACAGGAACTGATTGCTTATACAAGTATCATTCACAGAACTAAGCTTTCCAGAGGTCAAATAGTGCCTTCATTTTAACTGAATTATCCCCAGAAGAATAACATTCTTGAACAACAAAAAATGCTATAGGCAGTTTAAATACATTAATGTAATGGCACAAAAAGAAGAGTATTTAGCAGAGTCCCTAATCAAAAAGATCAGAACTTAATCATTTTTAGGGAAATTCTTAGCATGTGCTCAAAACAAATGGTCTGACCGATTAACAAAGGGTTACTGCTGTCTGCTTACAATCTTACTGAATTTACTGAATATAGTTAACGGAACAAGGTAACTCTATATCCAGAATCCATTATATTAGTATCCCAGCTACCTTCTCTCTCATGCTCGCTTTCTCTATATTTTTATTGCTGGCTATATATCATGTGACAAATACACTTGAATATTTATGAGCCCCCTTAATAATTGTAACAATCGAATCCACTGTGGTTTGTGAAAGAAGTGGCTATATTTTCAATACTGATATTAGTCTTTCTCTCTCACTGCTCTCCTTATTCCAATAAGACTGTGAGAGACTACGGCAATACATATTCAGCAGCTTGAACTGCACTTGGAGAACAGAAAATCTTTTCCATTGGGCAACAATGACGGTAAATTCTAGATGGACAAGGGGTAGACAAAACTACCCGGAATTTAGGAGCCAGTCAGGAATCTTGGTAGCAAGCGTGATCTGTTGAAGCCGTGCACACAGTGATCATTATAAGGTGGCACAACATTTAGGTGCCAGCAGTAGCACTACAAGAGCTACGACAATCTGGCCCTGTGGTTTTTCCAGACCTAACACCATTGCCCATCAACTCTACAAGCTCATTCATCTATCCTCACAATCTACCTGAGGCCAAACTCTGCCTCTTCTATCCTGTTGCTCACACTTTCTCTTGGCTAAACTGGAAGAAAATAAGATTTACTGTTATAGTTACTTGATGTAAAGAACTAAGTTCAGTAGAATTAACAGGCTTTCACTTTTCTTCCATGAGACCAATACAAGCTGAACCCCAAACCGAAAGAAAATTGGCTTTGTGTTGTGAAGTCAAAGTAGCACGTGTTGGCTTGGTGAAGGTGTAGAATAAAATGTCCATTGTTTTGGACGGTGCCCCAGGCTGTCCTGCATTGCGGTAAAGAGCTCCTGTGTGTTTAGAAGCAGATATGATGAATCTGTCAGAGTTATAACGCTGGCGCAGGCCCACGTAGTGGCGTTTAGCTAAAGAAAGGCATTTGTAAGTTGCCCTGCAGGGTGTCTAGAGTGGATTGTTTAGCTAACCGTACAAAGTCTCTCTCTGTGCTGCCCCCGTAACATTTATAACAGTCTGCCTGTTTGAACACAGCCTCTGCAAGACCACTAAACCATTATTACCCGCATAGAAAATACAATGTGCTCTCAGTCACTCCTGGATATGTATAGAACCAGTTATTCACATAAATAAATATGCCCATTGGAGACAGTGCTTGCATGGACCAGAATATATAAAACAAGTGCATTAGCGAGGGTAGTACTTAATGATAAATGGCCTTAATGTATCAGGGTTCAGAGGTCTTATTCCATAAAATGTTAATGCAGAATAAATATTTGTGGAGACCAGGCTTTTTGTTAGCCGGGTAATACGCGTGTACCCTTTTATTTGTGTAGTTATTGAAAGGGAGTTTGTTGAGTTGCTGGCTATCTCTTGCAGGCGCCCCCTGATAATGAGAGGGGTATTACAGTAATGGCATAACCACAATTCCTTGCGCCACCTCCTTATATTCCATTGATGAACCTTCCCCCTCAAAAGCCACACTAAAGTTTCCTTGAGCCTGGTTATAACGAGATAAATAAATTTGACATGAGTCTTTATTACTCTTCTGGACTTGGTATATCTGTTACACGGTCAGCATGGTTGTTCATGATATGCCCCTTTAGGCACTAGGTATATATGTGTGTACAAAGTATCACAAACTATGACACTTATAGGATATTAACAAGAAACCTTCTGACCACAAAACAGAATATGAGGTGTCTGATAAACTAATTCCATATCGGCTTTAACTAATCTTTCTCTAAACAAGGTCCTTTGATAACAATGAGCACCGGGCAGGTGTGACCAAAGGCATTCTATACCCTGGTGGTACAGAAACGGTTAAGTGCCGATATCTGGTATTATCATACAACCAAACTGTGTCCAGTTGGGGCTACGGTTTGCGTCATAATGTATTTTGGGATTATATGACACGTCTCAGCTCCTGTCGCTTCCATTTCTCCACATTACATTTGTATATTCTGTGCTGAATCATATGTGGAAGAAAGGAAGTCCAGCATACGCTCCTATAACATAACACAATGTGTAATATGGTAGGGAACATGTGTATGACATGTTTAATTTGCTGTAAACATAAGCCCTTTTTTTCTAATTAACTTGGAAGACCCTCAGCAATCTGTGATTGGGATTCTACAAACACCGAAACTTCAAATCGGCAAACAATCCAGATTCATGTTTAAAGTACATTTCCTCAAGATTCCATCTCATTTCTGAATTCACTTAAAATAACAAAGTTCAAGTTAAGATAACGGAAAGAAAAATGGATACATATGACTGTTTTAACAATACAATGTCTTGATAATATTGAAACATCTAGAACCTCCTAAATGCATCTGCCTCCTGTACTATTTAGAACTCATATGTTTCTGAAGGAAAATACCAAGGACTTGCACTTTTAGGTTCAGTATTATATTTGCATTAACTGCCACATGTAGAAAGGAGTCTTCCTCACAAGAATTAGAAGCACAGACATGTTTGTGGAGGACAATTAATAGCATTAAAGATATTCTGAAAAAGACAAATGCACAAGCAATAGAATATTTTAAGGGGCTTTATTTCAAAATAACACCTTGAGTGGTTACCTTGTGTCATTTACATCTTTGAAAATAAATGCGATAGATCATTACGACTCTTGGTAACATCGCTTTTATATTTATCTGACGCAGAACTTTCAGTGCAATGAAGCAGTGTTAGAGGCAGTGGAGCAGCAGGATCTGGATGCTGTACAGATTCTTCTATATCAGTACACGGCAGACGAATTGGATCTGAACACGCCGAACAGTGAAGGGTTAACACCTCTAGATATTGCCATTATGACAAACAATGTGCCTATTGCAAGGACTCTTCTCAGGGCTGGAGCCAAGGAAAGCCCTCACTGTAAGTAGCATGTTTAACATCTATACTTTGTTTGGAGATAGTTTGAAAAAAATGTTTGTCTTCATGATGAGTCTCCAGCTATACCTCCCTGAATCTTAGCCACTGACCAGCTATCATGGTGTGTGCGGTGGCTCAGCAGGCTAATCATCTTCAGCTCCTGACTTTTCACTTCTGCAAGTTATCAGACACCTGTCCGTCTTACAGGGAAATCTATTTTCCAAGTTGCTGAGAAACACTACTGTGCTGTGGTCTAGTATTTGTGGAGGGCACATGTTTATGTGTTTATAAAGAACAGACCGGCCAGTATAGGTACAGATTAAGATCCATTGGAACATGAAGGTTTCTATGTTTATTCAGGTTCATTGTGATGTTAACGTGAATGCACTGGAGTTCAAGGATGTGAACCATCCACAACCTGGAGCTTTTAGTGTTTTTATTATTCCCAGGTAATCATGAAAAGCCTAGTGGAACATTAAAATTGTTGTGAGCGGAAGGGTTAAATCTGTGCTTTGAGGCCTGCTCTGCTAGAGGCACTTACAAGGGTTAACAAGTTCAAATGTTCTCCCCCCTTCTGTTAAAAAGGCTGTTTGGAGGCCCACCCCGTCTCTCTCATATTGCTAATGATTGCAAGGAGCACAAAGCTTCTTTAATAGCCAGTCAATGCCTTGCTCGGCCTTACGGGTACCAGTCAGGAAATGCTGTTAGACAGTGGACAAGCTGGAGCCGGCTGTCAGAGGCAAGCAAATCCTCAGTGGGCAATGTCACTGGCAGAGCCTGGGGCCTGACGGGTCCCCAAAAGACTGACTCAGGCAGGGGCTCCGTCCCAAAGCAAGCGGTGGGCAGGCTGTCAGATAACCCTGTCAGGCACTGTCATTCAAGGGATTAACACCGGCCCCTCAGTACAGCTGTCAAGACACATGCGGTGATCACGTTAATGGGGAGGAGAATCATTACCAGATGATACATTTGTTACCATGTACAGTGTACACTGCAAATACTTTGCAAAAATATGTAAACACCTGCAGAGTTCCTCTATCCTTCGGCAAGAAAATTACAAAGTGGCCCCTTTTGTGGCTAATAACTTTAAAGTGTCTGTGTATAAACGTACTGCGAAAAATGACCCGTCCAACACCCTTTACGGAGCAAAATGTTCTCACTTGCACTATTTTATTTGGTTTCTATATAATATACAAGGAGTGTGAGGTGTTGGTCTTGGTATAAAGTTCTGAATGATTGCCATATTGTACATTATTGCGGTAATTCAAAACTCATAAGTCGATTATAAAGTGTGTCCAGGGAATCCTTGTTGAGATTTTATTTACAATGTTTTTCATTCCTTTTCTCATGTGTATTATTATGTATTCAAAAAAGACATTCCGAAGCAAACTAGTGAAGGTGCCCGATTCCCCCACTCTTACCAATTTGTATCAAAAATAGTCTCTGTACATTATCCATAATATCTAGGTTAACCGTGACATGCAAGTGCCCACCAAGGAAGGAAACTGCAAGTAGAACCTTAGATCATAGTGAAGGCCGGTTTTCTTTTGAGACAACAAAATGCCCTTTGGTTTATTCTATAGAAATCTTACCATTGCCTGCGTATTTACACTTTACTGTGTATATTAATAGGATTACTTTATATGTTGCTACCATTGTGGTCTGTGCAGGAGTTTGTTTCCTGGGGTCTGAATACAGGGCCAGAGCTTTACAGAATAAATCTTTTTGTACCTTCTCTCCAGAGGTCATTTAACTCTTCAATAAAGGTCAGTTTGCACACTTCAGCATTAAGGAAACAATGGTTCTGTTTTTGTCGAGCTAGGCCACACCGGCAGTGATTTTCTTATGTGCTTTGTTTTTCAGCTTATTGTTGTGTTCGTTATTTGTGATATAGAAACGTGGCATTGGTTGTGAAGAAAAGCATTATTGGCCTTGAGTTTCCGTTAGTGAATATATATTGTACATGTACAAAGAGCCAAGGATAAGTAATGGATAACACTGCTAGAGATAATACTTATTTAGTATTTGGGGTTTAATGTTCAGCTGCCATAAAGCAAATGTTTAGGCTCCCTATAAACATCCCAGTCCTCAGCGGAATAACGCATTGTGTCATAATGTGACATAAGAATCTGAGAAAATTCTGGTTACCACAGCAACTGGCTACTAAATGAAGTAGCCCTTGAATTTTCTGGTTTGGCTCATGGATTGTGAAATACTTCTCAGAGTTCCTCACTCCCTGCCAGTTGGACTCAGCGAGATCTCAGCCCCTCCAATCCCACCGAGTTCACCCCAATTTCGTGTGCCCTTCTCAGGATGTTCTTTTGAGCTGCTCTGAGGAAAAAAGCTTTTGACATAACTGGAAAAACACTGATTACGGCATAAAATTTGTCCAAGTACAGGCTAGGAGTGATTGACATTAATTCCAGGGGTTGTATTTTAACATAAATATGCCCCCCCCCCTAATAAGGTTCGTCGGCATTGGAATTAAGATACTTTCCGGTATTTATACCACTCGCTCTCACATTTCATTTTCACATTTATTTTATGCTTCGCTTTCTCTCATTCCGATCGTGCTGTAGGCTTGTGACACACAGAAGCCTGACGCTCAAACAGTAATGTAGTTCTTTGGGAGATATTGGTAGATACTCAAGTCTTGTCTAAAAGCTATTGGTTTTCAGCTTCTCATTAAAGACCGGACTGCCGATGTCTGACAGCTCAGCCGAACGCTTAAACCTATTTCAGCTCTTGGCATTTCAGAAAGAATGGTTTCTGTTCCCTCAACAGTGATCCTTTATTGAGCAGTAGGCAGTGCCTGTTCAGACTATAACAAATCAGCACAGGTTTGTACACAGACGGCTGCTGTAGCCACTATCTCAATCATAAATGACATGACAGCACCCCCTACAACAAATGAATTCTTTCAATTCAGTGAACAGGAGAAAAGGTTAAATAAAATACCCCAAACATGCATCAAATCATCCTGGTGTCTAAGAAAACTACTTAATGCTATAAGTTGCCCCATTCAAATTGCACTGTGGCTTCACTAATTATTGCTAGACCTTTTACGCACATGTGTTCACCCAGCACCCTGCATCATGCCCTGCCCCAAGAGACAGGGCAGAAATAAGTTTAAAAAAAAATAATATTTGGGGCTGTTTCTTATGGTGAACTGCTACTCCAGTAAGAGTGTATCACATTCCCATCACTTTCTATAAGTCTTTGTGCTTTAATATGATTGTTTTGTTGAGAGAAAGAATGAAGTAACTAATTTCTGTTAGTGATATCATCATTTAATGTATAATAAACTCGCAAACCCTTTGTGTGCTGTTGGGGTGACTTAGCCTGGTCTGTAGTTTTCAGGGTACTGATGAGGTCCAATGAACCTGTGAGTTCTGAATTCTTTCATACAATCACCAACCATCTGTTTGACAGATATTATTTTCAGATCTGTTTCTGTTGGGTCGTAGCGATTGTATTTTGTCATGAACCCTTTTTTTTTTTTGACAAATACTCCTGGTGAGTTGAAATATTGCGGCCTGTGCTGCAATAAATACCTCCTTCCTATACTATCTGCCGAGCGTTTGTTTGTAGATTGTACTTTGTACTGGGGAACAGGTGGAGCCCCTGCTGCAGCACCTAACTTGCAGAGTGTAGCCCTTCAGCAAAGTGTTTTGACTCATTCTTAACCAAATCTCTGTTTTTGTTGGGTTGTATTGATTGTATTTTTTCTCCAAACCTTTTTCTCATCTTGCCTAATGGTAGCTAGTTGTCAGTTTACCTGACATGTTTTACGACAACTACAGCCATCCAACGAGACCATAAAAAGAGAGGAACAAAAGCACATGGCCTAGATGGACCCCAGGATCTGCAGATTGAGCTTCCTGATCACAATTCCAGATACTATTGTAAATGACTTGCCTCTGGCTAACTCCGGTCCTCTTTTGAGACGCCTGGGTGAGGCAGAAGTTGAGCAGGAGGCCGATGTGGGCTCCTTTGGCTATAGGGGGTAGATTGCTATGAAGATTTGGAGGGATACTGACCAAACAAGGTCACCTCTATGAAAATCTACCCCAAGACTGTAGATCAAACACGAGTTCTTTAAGGGACCTCCAAAAAGCCCAAGTATGATAAGTCTTGACTAGTGACTAGCAGTTAAGGATGAAGAGGATTGTAGTTACTTAATATGACTAGCAGGGCGTTGATTCACTGATTTGAATAGCCAGAGATGATTCACAGAGGAATCAGGTAGATCCGCTCACTTCCCAATCTGGAACTCTGTTATTCTAATTAATGATCCATTTGCCTTTAATGCTGCTTGCCAATTGTAACAATTTATCGTAAAAACATTATTGACTTTGGCTCGAGCCATCAGAGACCAACTTACTGGTAATGATACATTTCCACAGAGCGTAGCAGCTAATAAACAAGCCTAACTTTTAGGCATATGTTTAGAAAACTACAGCACATGTTTTCAATTATACATTTAATAATTTGTTGTTTTAAAAAAAGACTGATTTCTCCTTTAATGCCGAAATTATTAAAACATTAGAAACTACAGTTAAAAAGAAAAGGGCATTTTCCGAATGCACAGCTGGACATTTATTAGTTCCAAACATGGTGTGAATTTAAAGAGAGATTTGGATTGTAGTTTTTGCTATTTCTTTCTGAAGATCGCACCTGTTGTTGCAAAAATATAAAATAAACTTTACATTGTTTCAAAGACATGCCTAAGTTAAACATTTAAACCACACACACTATTTTGCATATACTTCCATATACTTTTAGTTTTTGTTGCTCAGTACAAGTGAAATAACTTTGATCACCCAAACCCCCTGATGCCCCTCTTTTCTAGGAGCTCAGAATGTTTGCGGGGTATGAGGGTATCACAGGGTTCTACAGCCCCAAAAATGTGTATAGAAACAGCAGGAATGGCTTTATAAACTAAACTGCTCTGATATAAAAATAGGATAAGATAGGGCACAAAGTCTGAGTAAAGCCCCTCTCCCTTTAGACACCCAAAACCCACCCTTTAAATGTCATCCAGCGCATGGGCCTTGGTCCTTGGATGTTACCTGTTGGTTAATTGAATCCCTCTATTGTGTGATCATCTTAGCATCCCTGTGACACTCACAGGATTCATACTGTGTTCTACTAACATTTTATCTACTTGAACATGTGTGGTTTGGCCGTTTTGGGGCTTTCTCTGCTCTGCATGGTCAGTTTAGTAAATACATATGTTCTCAAGGTCTTAATGGAATACGGAGTATTTTAATTCTTCCATTAAACATATTTGGTATTGGATGATACAGGACCCACTGACGATAAGAGATATCTCATCAATTAATCAATACACTTACCCCTGGGAAAGACTGTATATCACAAAACTGAATTAATTGCTTAAAAGCCAGCAAATAACTATTGCTGACACTGCAACGCCATACGTTCGTTCCTAAAATGCATAAACAGTCTTGTGTATTAGTGCATCCATCATCGGCACAGAATGGCCGAGTAAAGCTCAGCCAACGTAGGAGGTCAGTCTGGGCTGTTTACCCTTTCAGCGCCAGGAGGTCTTGCAACACTTTAAAGTTTGTTTTTCCAATCAGAGGAGATCTGTTATTCTGATATTTAACCTGTTTCTTGTGGTAAAACCCGTCTTCCATCTTTCATTTCAAGTCACAAACAAAGGCTCGCAGGGGCTGATCACATCATACTTGGAGGCCAGAAAAGTAACGCAATGTAAAACATTTGGAGATGCCGATTAATCAGAACTATTTATTTGAAGTAGACTTGTGATCACAGACTTAAATCAGAGCTGATGCCTCCATTCGTACTTGTCATCACCTTCCCCATTTATAGTCTGTTCCTCTCGAGGTCGATGCTTTGACCTGAGGGGTTTTTGCTTATGCTGTTTAATGTGGGGATATTATGACAAAGTACAAATTGAAGGTAATTATGCTCCCCTTTTTTTACAGGGCTGTAACTGATGAGTTTAGACTATGTGGTAATTTGGCCATCAGTCAGGAAGAACTTAGTTCTGTAGCCTTTCCATTTTCAGGGCATTTCTTGTCCATCTGGCGATTCGTGGGGAGCTGTCGGGTTTTAGGGAGCCCATTCCGGTCTGTTACATTAGGTCGCATCCTCATCAATTTCGTGATGAAATGTATCCTTCATAACTGAAGTAATTTGATTTCATTTTTTTCTTATTGGACAAAAAACCCTTTTGTAAAAAAAAAAAAAAAGACTTCATTAACTATTTTAACTTATAATCAAAATCCTCAAAGGTGATGTTGAGTCTTTCATTTCCTGTTTGGTGTTGAAAGAAAATAGTGAACTTGATCGTGGTGGAATTCTAAATTAAAATCTTTCTCCTTCGCTAATTAATGCGGAGGCCCAATTTATTTTTGTTAAGGTGGATATTTCGGCAATCAGCGAGAATCAAGAGACTATGGATTTGTGACCAATGCTGTGTTGTTTTATTAATGACCCGATTCGAAAAGCTCCTTCTCTCTCAAAGTCAGAGATTTGATACTATTTTCTTATGATCTAAGGTGCTTTTCAGAGCTGCCACAATGTCAGCCACATGGCACAATGTTATTGCAAGAGTTAGTTTACCGTCCACTACCGTCACCCCTGACAGCCGAGCAACTTCATTTCCATTAAGAGCTAGGAATGGGGTAATTCAGCCACAGGCTAACCTGTCTTGCATGGCTGGTACTGTGCGTGTTTTGTGGACTATTTGGACCATGTGAAACCTCTATGTAAATTCCCAAAGCTTCATTTCTTCAGATCACGCTAAAGAGGAGAAACTTTTTGGGTTGACCAACCGAACTATGACGAAACAGACAATGACGTCAGATACGAGCAGACTAAATCTATCCTACACATGCGTAAATTCCAGCAGTTTCACTATTAATCTCGAATAATATTCCCTTATTATTTTTTTAAGCCACTCACCCTTTTAATTTTCTCTCATATTTCTTGGAATAAGTGAACTTTACATTTTATGCAAAATTTTAAAAATGCATTTTTTTAACAAGAAATAGATATACAATTTTAACCGCAACGGAACTCTCCTTGTTATCTCTGAAACTCCATACTTCTCCAAAATAACAATGATTTATTTTAAGATTCTTTACAAAATATCTTTGCTTTTTAACATAAGGTTAGAAAATTTCACAGTTGGGTCCCCTATGATCATCCGGAGAATTTCGTATTCATCTGTATAGATGTACGATGTCATTAAGAGAAGGTGATAAAGGTAAAAGTGTTATAGTGTGAAATGTATGATTTTTTTTTGTTATTTCTTCATTTAAATACGCCCTGGCCTATGGCTGGCAGTGTGGAGACAGATAGCTATGGGCTGTGGCCAGAAATAATGCTTGTACATGTTTCATGTTCGTGCGCAATTGTTTTAAGACTGGCTTGTCACATTGAAAGTGCCACAGCAGAGCCAGGCCCCAAGAACTCTGCTTTTTGGTAAGGGGTATTGAGCATTTTTGCCACATCCCACCTTGAAGACTTAAGTGTGTCTCCTCTTCAGAGGAGGCCCTAAAGGATCCTGACCTCCCTTGACTTCAGTCTGGGAGGGAAGGAAAGGGCTGCATATCTTTTAAAGGGGTCTTGAGCCTCAGAAGATTGGGGACCTGGTTTCCCTGTGGCCCTAAAGCCACTTGAAGCACTTGTCAACTTTTTTTCCTTCGCAGCGGCTGAGGAAGCACAGTTAACCCCCAGACCTCACAGCAGTCTCTTTTGCTGTTGTAGACTGCCACAGCCTATGTGTAAGATTGATTGTGTTGATAGCATTACATAAATTCTTTATCATGATTTAGGCCTGAATTATGAGTTTTATCTTCTTGGTTTCCAAAAAATACCCCATTAATATGATGACCCTGAGATCTTTGATGCTGTGGATTAAGGGAAGGTGATGACAGGCGCCTGTGGAGACATTTAACACAGTTTATTTTGTCCCTCTTGGATCATCGTCATGTCCTGTACTTTAGTCTGAGTGTGTGTTGCAAGTAAAGGCTCTTCTTTTGGAAATGATGTCACTATTATCTTAAGGTTATATGAGAACGTTCAAAAGATTAAGGACTTAGCACCTAAACTCGTGTATATGTAGCTCCTTTTCATACAAAATGCTTTAGGTGATTTTTTTTTTTTTTTTTTTAAGGAAATAAGTATCTCAACACAGAGACTCTGCCAGCTACATGGTACAGACACTAACTGTATATGGCTAATCTCCAAGAACTTGGACAGAGATTCTAAATCATTTTTGTTTCGTGTTGGATTGTGTGAAACTGGATTTTGTTTTTGTATATTATGTGTCATATTCATCTCTATCACTCAAATGCTAGTTTATTAAAGGCCGTTAAGCATTATTATTATTTTACTTTCTTACACTTTTTGTTATGTTTTTGCTTCTTGTAGCTGACTTAATCCTGTTAAATTATTACACCATTTTCCACAACTCACCTGTGTCTAAAATGACTCCCATTCAGAAACTTTTTTCTACAAACTGTCTAAATCTAGTGTGTTCTCTCATGGAGGCTACAATAAGACTTATTTTGTTAGTGGAGGCTGCTTTTAAGACTATACCACTAATTTAAAGTTAATTTCACTAACAACATTTAAGACCAATGTCAATCTGCAGGAAATTGCATGTTCGGGCTACAAATATCACAATTTTTCCAGTAGAGATTA
The DNA here is from genome assembly GCA_023333645.1 of Sceloporus occidentalis. Taxonomy (NCBI): domain Eukaryota; kingdom Metazoa; phylum Chordata; class Lepidosauria; order Squamata; family Phrynosomatidae; genus Sceloporus; species Sceloporus occidentalis. The sequence continues at coordinate 2,731,871 of JALMGF010000126.1, read as the reverse complement.
AAAAAAAAATACTAAGCAAATCTTTCAGCGTCGGTCCACCTACTTTAAAAATTATCCACAACAGCTTCATTATCTTTTATTCTCGCCCTCTGTTAATTCCCCCAGGGGATTTAGCATATATTACCAATCCATGAAAGAGGGGTTTTTCTGTTTATTTGTTTATTTTTCTGTCACGGTTCATGGCGTTTTTTCCCCCTGAGAAGTGTGACACTATTTAGAGTCTGTGATTGACTGCTAAGGCAACATTCATTAGCCGTGACACATGTGTCTTAAAAACACAGTCCTGAGTGTTCTAAACAGCAGTAAAAAATATATAAAAAAATAATTCATTGACATCATCTGTAAATAAATTTAGTTTGAGGGGGTTTTAGTGGATTCATAAATTAGTATTCAATCCGTGTAATTAAGGCAGACAGCCAGCCTGAAAATAGAAAGTTTGAGTAAGCGATCAATGTTACAAAAATGCTCACTTGTATTTTCCCAAGAAATAATATTTACTATTGGTGCATTAATATGAAGAGGGACCTGTAATCCCAGCAGTAATTATATCAGTGTTTTTTGGGGATTTTTAAGGGTACTTGAAATGTAGAATAAATGGGGTGTCTTACATTTTGTTGTGGTTCTTTTTTAGATTATTAGTTTCTTCTAATTTACCAATGATTTGGGTAAGAGTATATTACTATAAAATGTTTTTTTTTTATTTTATTTAAAGAAACACATGCAATGAGACTCTATATAGCTTTAGGATTATTGCATTTAACAACAAATAACTTTTTAATTCTATAATCCAGATAATTCCATTAGTTAAAAATATTTCCTTTGAGATATTTCTTGCAGGAACCCTTCCAGGCACTGGTAGGTTGTTGTCATATAAACTGAAAAAGGTATTTGGATTTATGTACTAAATCTGCCTAGGATTTATTTGCTTTACACACTAGGGAGTGCAGTTAATGTTTTGTCTGTTTTGTTGAGAGGAACAGCACCATTAATAGATCTATTTATCTGAGTTGGGGTTTTATACTAAGTCAATGTAGATGTAAGTGTTCTCTGACTGGTCTCCCGTACATTCAGTAGTTCGTTCTTAGACCCATGAAGTCGCTTAATGTACGGAGACTGATTGAGAAGATCAAGTAGGATGATGCCGACAATGGAATGCTCCATAAAAAGAAGTGAATGGACACCAGAGCGCACCAATGTGGTTCTAGAATGGATATTATACCGTTGGCATTAATCTTTCCTTTATTGAATTAAAAAATGTGTGTAACATGAGTCATGTACAGGCTTGACACTGTATGAACATGCTTGAGCGTTATCAGTAGGAGTGGTGAGTGAGAGTTTACATGATGTGTCGATTTTAATCTGCCGTATCATGTTCTCAGTCTGTTATTCTTCTTGTCTTCACTCTTTACATAATCTGTGTAAAACTTTCTATTTTTCTCCCCACTCCAAAGCGGATGTCTACGTGCTAAGCATTGATATGTAACGAGCCAAGAATGTGGCAATCAGTATACCAGCTTTTCACGCCTCAGTAATGTTTGGTGTAGCCAAGGCTGGACAAACCCCAGATCCAGGGAGCCGTGGCTCATAAAACTTTACAGCTGGTGCCTACATTTCTTATCATATGTTCTCTAGGGATGGAACCTCCACAGACTCTTATATTCAGAATTAAAATGGGCTTCTGAAAACGCTGTGTTGGTTCCTGCATCTAACATCCCCAAGCATCTTGTTGCCATACCTTGTTTCAAGTTGCTGCTTCCCCGAAGATATTTGTGATAGTAGCTTTGCAAAGAAACTAGAGGCTTGTGCAAAGTTCACTTGAACAAGCCAGGGAGAGTTCAGGAAGCGGGCGATAACTTCATGTTTGTGCTGAAATTAGAATTATGCAGTGTGCACTGAAGTATCATGGCAAACAGAGGAAGCGTTGCTCACATAGTACCCATAGTGGATATTTAGGATCTGCCCGCATCATTTGTTAATATAAAATTATTCTATTTTTTTAAGAAGGAAAGAATGTGAGAGCCTTGTGGTTGTTTACTTTTAAAAATATTCATATTTTCTGTTGTGTACAAATAAATGCCTGGGAATTCTGGATGTATTGGGCAAATCATCAGTAATGGATTTATTTTGAACCTCGTGTTTTGAGTGTCCTCCAAAGCCCTGCTGAGAGAGAGGTGCAGATGTGATCTGAAAATCATTGTAAGGCCTGAATGAGCTTCTTGTACTAAAAGAATTTAGTATCCAAGCTGAAAAGCCTAAAATATTCAAAAGCAAAACCAATGTTCTCTTTTTGCAGTAGAATATTCAAAACCTTTTCTAGGTTGAAGTTGTAGCATTTTTTATGTATTGCAATTTAATATTTGTCTTGGATGAACTAGTAAGAATTGTCTCAACAGGCCGTTTCTCAGCTTTTGTTCTACAGAATGATCAAACTTCTTCTGTCTGCCCCCTTGTACACCTTGATGGAGTATGTTGGCGCTTTAAAAATAAAAAAGCACCAGTAATCGAGATAATGTTCCAAACAATAAAATACTGTTTTGGGACCATGTCACATTGTTCAACATCTATGCGTCTCTTCTAAGTGTTTGCAGGGTCCGTTCCAATGCATTTGAGCTGGTGAATGGGTCAGGCCCCCTGGGACACGGCAGATTGGAATAATAGATGAGAAAGCTGGAGAGTGTTTACTATTTACATGTTATTTCATTGTTTGATTTTTTTTCACTACAGCAGTATTTTCTCCCTTATGTTCTGCAGTTGTCAGCCTTGAAAGCAGATCCTTGCACCTGAACACTTTGGTTGAGGAGGCCCTACAGAGAGTAAATGAACTGTCTGCAAAGATACAGAATGAAGGGCTGGGTGTCGACAGCAGCGAGAAGGACAAGCAACTCAAGTCTTGGGAGTGGAGATATCGCCTGTATAAGAGGATGAAGGCAGGTTATGATCACGCACGTGAGTAATATTCATCAACACTAGGAGTACAGCGACTGAGGCCGAATTCCCTGTAAAGCGGATCAATATATACCTAGACCACCATCAGCTCTTCCATTCGTTGGCCTGTGTGCCATAAAACCACTGGGCTGTTTGCAATAACAAGGACTTGAGCTGGATCATTTCTGTGCTCCCTTGATGGGTTTTCTAAGGATATTATATGTCATAAATTAGGATTGATTGTGATGATATGACACCAAATTTATACAGTTGTATTGTTTGTTATACCCTCCCCCAAAAACTTCCCAGCAGCGACATTCTGTGAGCAATAACTCATAAATCCTTCAGTTTATTTTGTTCAAGTGCACTATTAATTAAAAAGATTACTAATCCCTGCTGCATAATTGGGTGTCATTATCTACAAACCCAGACTGCAGTACATTAAAATGAAGCAGTACAGAGTGAAGCTGTAACCATCCACGAAAACATTTTTGACTGTCCATTAACTCAAGCACCCCCGGCTTTTTCTAAATTCATTGCGAGTCGCGTTTGTCCTGTACGCAGAGTATAGTAAAGCAATTAGTGCTGGCTCTGAGCAGCTCCTGAGAGAGCACAGTGTGTCCGGCCTGCCTGGGTGGTCCTTTCTGGCACAGAGGGACGTCCAGCAGACTCTGAAAAGGCTTGAGTCCAAAAAGGCTCTTCTATGATAGCATGGATAGAACGGACTGGCCATTTTCAACAAGCCTTCTTTCTTCAACTATCCCCTCAAGGAAGTGTTAGCCATACTTCCAACTGGCACATCAAGGCGGCACCCTCTCTCCTCCCACCATGTGGGAATGGTGGCAAGCTCCTCCGGCCGCTGCAGACCACTATCACTCTGCAAATAGATCCTCTCAGGCTTCTAACAGCACTTAGTATGTGTCAGTAGGAGCTCTTTACATGCATGTGATGGGGAATACCACATTGCGGAAATACCTCTTTTCTTGGTAGGCTGCCTCATTGTCCTCACACGCATCGCTGCTTTCTTCCTGTAGTATCGCACGCCATGTCTTCTTTCTGAGCCGCGTCACTACAGGTCTGCCATGTGCAAAACAAGCTCACAGAATGTGAACACGACAAAATGAGATACAAACATCTGTTTTTTTCCAATGGGAAATAAATGCACCCTGCTGCAAATATATGAGCACGGACCAATAGGCTGCTGTAAGTTTTCATTCACACTACAGAAAAAGACATAAAAAAAGGAAGGATCACATCTTCTGTTGACGTGCAGCCTGGAGTGTCATCTGGTTTTGATGTTTCTGCAATTATTATTTATATATATATATATATATGTATGTTGTAAACAGCTGGCTTCGAAATATAGCAGCAGGAAAGAGCCATGTAGAAATGCCTTAAATCTTTAATATTCTAGATACGATAAAGGAGCTATATGGGAAATGGAGGAGTAAAACACACAAGATAGACAGGCTTCTACTTATGACCTAAAATCAGTAGCGGGCCAAGAGAGCAATTGCTTCCTTCTGTTTGCTTATTCACCCCTCTGCTGTACAAGGAAGCTCCACTGTGCATCACTGATAGCTGCCCCAGTTAGGGCTGAGCTGACCCTGTGTAATGTATAGTGATATTAAGCAACATTCCACCCTCCTGCAAACTTCAGGTTAGTTAACCCAACATGACTCATGAAATGTCCCTTTATCACCAGGGGTACAGGCATCATGCTAACTAGGTCTTTAAATTGTCTTCCCTCTTTACAGAGCATCAGCAGCACTATCCATCAATGGCATATCACAAATGTGAGACTAATAGTCCCATTCATACCCACGGCTTTATTTCAGCTCCCTCATGTGGTTTGGTTTTCATGTATACACAACATTTGCAGTATAAACATTGGGGATTCCATCACACTATATGGCCATATATTGCGTAGGTTGTCGACGCCTATGGGACTGCACTGCTTTTTAACCCACTCTCAGCAGCACCCCAGAATCTGAATGTGTATGCTTTTAGGGTGTGCTACCCTTTCTGTGTATTTTTTTTTTTGGTTTTCATGTACGCTTCCTATTCCAGGAACACCCGAAGCGCCAACCAATGTCTGTCTGATGATAACAAGCAGTACATCACTCACGGTCACATTCCAGGAGCCTCTGAGTGTGAACTCTGCTGTGGTGACCAAATATAGAGGTATGAAATGCTCCAACCACCTTTTCATTGTTGATCTCACATCGTCCCTATATATTTAGGAGACATTTCTGTGTCTATCAAATATTTCCATAAGTTCACTTATGTAATTGCCATGACTGCCTGCATTAGATAACTGGCACATTTATTGCAGTATGATCTTCATGAAAAGACCCACAAAACATTGGCAGCAAAGCATGGTTAGATTGCAACAGTGTTGCGTTCATATGGTAGCAGCAATCTCGTGTAACATTCATACTGATGCTAATACCCTCCTTTCAGTGCATTTTGCTGCATACAAACCACTTTTGGATATGCCTAATCCAAGCAGTGGAGAAAACACTGAAACTGTTCTCAGAAACAGGGAATGGCAGAACCTGTCCCTTTGTTGTACTGTGTGCCAGTTGGTATGTACACAGTTATATATTTAGTTATTTAGAATTCTGCAGGTAAGTGATCTTAGTGTTTGTGTCTCATGTATTTTAGAACTACACCTGTGCACTCATCAAGACCTTGATGTTGCCTGACATCATCTCACTTGGTCCTTTGCACAGGAAGAACCTCCTTCAAACATTAGAACTCAGTTTAGTGAGTTTACATTGGAGATAGGAGCCTCCTTTATCCGTTACTTTAATTTAAAGAATTACTGACTAAAATATGCAGTGTGTGTAATTCACAATGAGTGAGACACTTGGGTTCCAGCTCATTGAGTTCTAATAACATCTGCCCAGGGGATTTTAATTGTGAATCTCCAGCCAGCTGCTGTAATCTTGTTGACTGTTTGTAATGAGTATACCTTGGAGATATCTGACCTGCCAGTTCCATATACTGACTAATGAGAGCCGGAGAGAGACCAGTGTTGGCAAAATTATATGTTCTACAGAGAAATATACATTAACCCTTTGTGTGCCAGAGGGGACGCTCAAGGCATTGCTCACCCCACAACACTAGTTGACATAGAACATCGAGGTTTGTTTGTCATGGAATGGTTTACGTCTCTAACACAAGGGCTAGAAAACATTTGATATTTCTGTATCACGGTCAAGGAAAATAAAAAGTGAATTAAAAACACAGCTTTTCATCATGTATCACAAGCTAAGGCTCCCAGCCTAGCACATTCTCAGCGACAGAAAGGGTGTTGTCTCCGTTAGTAAAAATACTTTTGGGGCCAAACTGTAATTAGAGATGGGAGGGTATAGGACAATTTCTTTCGGATTGAAAATGTTGGAAAATTCAAGAGATTGGTCAAAAATTCCAGTTATGTGTTCTGCTTTGAACAAGGCGCAAGTTCCATAATCATAGATTTCTGGCAAAAAGGCACTCAACAGCTGTTACTATAGAGATGGCACACATTATGACAGTAACTTTGTATCAGTGGAACATTACAACACCGTTGTGGTTACTTCCAGTACGTCAGTGAGGGCCCAATGTGAAAAATACACAATCAAAATGCGCTTACAGACACAGATCAGGAATATAGTTCTTTCTTGGCATGGCACCACTTACAAAAGGGGAGAATCCCGCCCAAGGTGAAGGAATTTTACCAGTACCCGGAGCAATACCCAATCCCATGTGCTCTTTAAGCCAAATTCCTATCCACATTGGCTTAGATATATCTCCGATTTATCTTAAACTCCTGATGAGCAAGGGTTCCCTCGGGGATCTATATTAGAACCTTACTGAACAGTTTTGAAGGCACTGCCATGGAAATTTGTAAGGGTTTTTAAAGGGTATATAGGCTAAGTCCGCAGGTCGGCTCACCCAGAAATATGGATCCCAACACTTTAAATTTATGTGCCTGAAAGCTTTATGATGATTTGTTGATACATTTAGGTCCCTTCAGTCTATAAGCCATGGATTGGTCTGTGTGCTTCGTACGGACTTGGCCATTAACTGTTCAGTTGAAGTTCCAGACTGTGGCCTTGTCTGTACACCGGTGACATCACTGCCAAAATACAGGTAGTACTGTATTCCAGAGCCTTCCAAAACACCATTAAACAGTGATTGCCTTATTATGAACACAGTCCTTGGCTTCAGGTTAGTAATTCAATTGGGATATTTCCTGGAATCAAAAAACTGCTACAGAATGGAAACACGGCCATCATGTGCTCAGCAGTTCAATACTTTAGTAAGACTACACTTGCCACTGTGTCTGTAAACAGAAGTGACTGCAAACATTGTGCTTTTCAAGACACTATATGTCCAGATTACAAAGGAAAGCAGAGAATATTGGGGTACTACGTTTTCTCATCCCATCTTCAGTTTACAAAGTTTTTACAGCATATCAGACAGAAGAACAACATCCCTTAGATTTGGCAGGCGATATATACTTTCATGTAGAGCGTTACTATTCCAGCATGGTAGTACCTTACCAAGGGTAGCCATTAAAATTGATGTGAATTGGCTGTTGGACTAGCACAGGGAGATGAACTGCATACATTGTTCTACAAGATTGCTGTACAAAAGGTTCCTTAAACACAACCCTTACCAGGCTGTCCCTAAAAATAAGGTGGGTTGTCAACTGCATATGACCTGAATATCAGGCCTTTGGGACATGAAGTGTGATTTAACAGAGAATTGGCATGTATTGCTGTAGAGAAAGTAATCAGAAGAGAAGACAGTCAGAGATGGTGATGATCATATAACATGATTAATATTTTCTTTGTTTGGTCAGAGTCCAGTTGCTGAGAGCAGAATAGGAGGGAATGTGCCTAATACTTGGCTGTGATGTAGAAGGTATTCTGTGGCTCCGTGAAATGCAGTCTGTGGATTGTACTGGGCTTGTGCATTAACAAGACTTTTGGCTTGGTGACTTTAGCATTTGACGATGTTTATTTCTTTAGCAGTCACATTGACAGCCGCTGTGCTCTGTGTGCTTCACTTACCTGTCCTGCAGAGATGCTGCCGTCAGCCATTCCTCCTCGAAAGCGGAGGTTACTCCTTTTGGTAACATTTAAACCTAACAGCCGCCCTCAGGCTGGTTGAAGACTTCTTTAATACTTCATCCTACCATCTGACTGTATTTTGCGCACACGCAACAATAAAAGGTTAAATTAAACTGAAATGGTTACATAATTATCATGGCCAAGAAATTCATCTTTAATAACATTATGTTGGTTTTTATAAAACATATCTGTCTTTTCTGCTTTGAACAGAGGCTTTTCAAGTGTTGACTATATAGCCAGAAAAAAATGTGCAATTACTAATACATGTGAGTATCCATTTCTGCAAAGATTGGTTGCAGTTCACGCCCAGAATCCACTGGGAAAAAGAGGACAATTACCATAACCCTAGCATGTCTGCCTCCTTGGATTTGCCATCCTGATAACTGGCATGTGCCACTTTGCCTGTAGCCCTGGCCTTTGTCTTCAATAAACTGGCCTGTTGTAATGTTGAGTTACGTGGCAGGGTCTATAGCCACAGAGTTATTTGAAGGGCTTCCCTGCTCAGTGTCTATACACGGGTGATTATTATGGTTTTATCCTGTAATGTCTCTCCCATAATGGTTACTGTTACCTTGACTAAATTCAGCGTTTACTTTGTTTTTGAGGCATCACTGTAGTGAAATATTAAATGTATTGACGCAACTAAACAATTCTATTTGCACAATCAAAAATATAAGACGGGATGATGCTGGGTTATAGCGAACTTCAGAACTGGTTATTAGAATTTCTAGTACAGTTAATTTTAGGGCACCATATAAAATATTATATATATATATATATATATATATATATATATAATTACACTCATCGTAGATGTTCAGCACCTGAATCTAAAGAACACGCTGATGTATTTTTTTGGAACAAGCTTTAATTTGAAAACTGAATTCTCTGGACTCTTTTTTTTTTTTTTTTCTGCCACATGATGTAACAATATAATAAATCTTTTTGCGAAGCAAATCGCGGTGAACAAAATACGGCTGTTTATTGGCAGGATTTTAAAGGGACATCCTACAGTAAACAATTCATCTGTGCACCAAAAGCATGTCACTAGTAATTCTTATCAACACTGCAGCAAGCAGGGCGCATATGGAATTAACTATACACAGGTTCAGCATATTCCCTGAGTCAGAACAGTAATCAAGAGAAGCTTTAGTTATTCGGGTATATGTTATTGTCCTGAATTGTAATTAAAACTACATGAAAAGAATTTTGTCAATTCTGCCGTGTAGACTAATTGAGTTTCAGACTCCATTGTAATTAAGAAATGTAAAAATCTTGCTCTAATTATTTCAAAGCATTTTTTCCTCTCCTCTGTCTCCCGTAAATAGAAGAAAGGATTGGGAGATTATAACTGGGCAGAGGTTTACGTCCCCAGGCAGTGAGATACAAAAGCAAACCCCTTAACTGCTCATTGTAACAATATCCTTACACGGAGCTTGCCAAAAGCACACAATTCGTTTTTTTTCTTTTATCTTTAACACTCCCATGTAATATATTTGTTCCTACCCGTACAGATTACTGTGGTTTCTTGTGAGCTCATAAGGTATGACATACTGGGTAGTATGGATTCCAAAATTAGTTGGAAACATAAAACAGAAGTGAGAATATTTCACTGGGGTTAGAGGCACTGGAATAATGATGCACACAGATCTATTCCAAATGATAGTGTAGAAAGTTCTGATTTAACTGCATCAAGTCTAAGAAATTGGGATGAGTAAGAAAATGGGCAGTGAGCTTAGAAGGTGGAGTGGCATATGGGAACACATGACATATGGAACAGCCTTCCAGGGGATATGGCGAGTTTGGAAACAGCAGGAGAAATTACTGGAATTGCCAGAATATTGTCCTAACCAGCAGAATGAAGAAATAAAGATGAGATATGGAAGATCAGAACCCCCCTCCACTGAGGCAGCAAGTTCGTACTGGGTAAAAGTCTTCTTATATAAATATAAGAGTACATCGGATGTGGCCACATTGCAGCGTTTACCCAACAGGCTTTCCCCTGATCAGAGTCCATTTGAAGACACTAATATTCTTGGTTGTTTTCATTTAAAAATCCAACCTCCATCATGCTCCCCAGTGCAGAACGTCTGGACCGCCTCAGACAAGATTTTTGGTTTAATTGGGCTTTGTAATGTATTTTTGTGAAATGTAATTTTTGTGAAGTGAATTCTTCTTAAATGTATCTATTCTTCACGACAAGTATTTCGGCAAATGTTGACCTAGAGTTTGTGGAGATTTTGCAGATTCTGTGATGAATCGATGTACACGTGAAACATATTGTTTCGATGCAAATACGCTGGTGTACTCCTCACTAAGTACACCAAGCTGGCTGACAATATATTAGGCAACGGCAGAAGACTTCCCACAGAACACCGGCTTGTTTGACCATTTTCCCCTCGGTTTTGATATTTAGATTTTTGTTTAAAGAGAGGCAAAGCCTTTTCTTTCCCCAACTCAGATGTCTAATTTGTACAATGGAAACCAAATGCCAGGAGAGATGTCGGTATTCATATCCCCTGCAGCCTGAATTTATCAAACACCAAGGAAAAAAACCTCTCCAATTTCCTTTTTTTTCCTGTGGGGCTGGTTTATCTGTCACGGCTCACTGATTAATCAACCATTTCTCAAGAAAAGGCTTACTATCTACTTTTTTCTTCTCAATTTAATTTAACAAGAATTCTAAATAAAGAAAAGTTAACTCATGAAAGAGAATGTTAATTCTTTCATGTGCACGCAGCAATTGTTGACCCAACAAAAGATATTGCATTTTATCTTCTTTTGCTCCAAGACGCCTCCATCTATTGTTCTTACGCTTTCATTCCTTGACTTTAGCTTAATACAGACATGTATATTTAAGGCGGATAACAGTCGGTTTCTCAAATCTGCAATCATGGGCGTAGGAACCGGGGGGACAGACCCCCCCCAGTAACTCATGCAGGGGGGGGGACCAATAATTAAGAAATTCCCCCCAGGGCCGCAGGAACCCCCCCCCAATAGAAACGCCGGAAATGCGGCCCGCGAGACCTCGAGGTGCGGCCCTCGTAAGATCGGCAACCAGGGCAACCGATCTTACGCGGTCCGCATCTCGAGCCCTGCTACTTACCTGTGGGAGGGTCTTCTGTACTGCACAGAGGAAGCGGAACCCAGCAGAGTTCACGTGACATCCCATCACATCCTGCTTCCTCTGTGCAGTACCAGAGAACGCAGACTGAGGCCGCGCCCCCTGCTGAAGTCCGTGAGCGGCATCGAGGAGCTTCAGTGCAGGTAAGGGGGTGTGGAGGGTGTTTGAATGAGTATGTGTGATTGAGGGAATGAATCTGTGAATGAATGAGTATATGAATTAATGAGTGTGTGTGTGATAGCATGGATGTGTAAGTGCTGGAACCTAGGCATGATGGGACTGTGATTGCTGTTAGCAATCACACTCCTATCATGCCAAGTCAGCCAGTACATGCTGGTACAGGGTGGCTGTAAGTGACGTGCAGACCCCATATTGCTGGCAGCATCAATACACAAGGGGGGCAGCTAGCTAGGTTTCAGCATGTACTGGCTGACTTGGCATGATAGGAGTGTGATTGCTAACAGCAATCACAGTCCCATCATGCCTAGGTTCCAGCATTTACTGGTTGGATGTGTAAGTGCTGGAACCTAGGCATGATGGGACTATGATTGCTGTTAGCAATCACACTCCTATCATGCCAAGTCAGCCAGTACATGCTGAAACCTAGCTAGCTGCCCCCCTTGTGTATTGATGCTGCCAGCAATATGGGGTCTGCACGTCACTTACAGCCACCCTGTACCAGCATGTACTGGCTGCCTGGGTATGATAGGAGTGTGACTCCCAGTGTGAGAGATGGGGATAAAGTGGGGATCTGATGGGGGGGAAAATGCTGTCCCCCCAGATTTTTAGGGGTTCCTACGCCCATGTCTGCAATCTCCCCATAACCTAACATTTTGTGGAAGAACCTTGTTAATATCCAATATATTTTTGCATCCCTTAAAGGTGTCCAACTCAAATGCTTTTGCCAAAAAAGACGATGCTTTCCGTTCTCCATCTTAAAAGAACCCAACCATTTAGATCTAGCACCCCTTGAAAAATAACTACACGTGAAACTCCTAAATTGGCACGTAAACACTAAAAACTCACCATGCAGAAAAGGTTAAATTACCTCAAAATTCCGATCGTATTTGTAGCTCTTCTTTATAGAGCGAGCACCTGAAGAGTAGTATATGTTAAGATATTTAAGTAGGGAAAAAAATCCTTGGCAGAGGTAAAGGTACATAATTTAAGTTAACATACGTGCCAACGATTTAGTGTTTTATATACTTATTTACACTGTTGTTTATTGAAAAATCAGTACTTACGCTGCCAACCGCAGCAACACATGTTCTGTTTGCTAACTTTTGAAACACAGAGTACCTTCATTAAAAGAGACACGCTCCGCACTGGGGAACATGGAAAATCTCTTTACACATCATGCAGAATGTGTTAGCTATGCCTGGGCCGAAGACTGGTGAGCGCAGCTCAGATGGTCTCCAGGGTACGGCTTCCTGTCTAACCTAATGTCCTGTATGAACAGAAATAATTATCTGTGTGCCACACGTACTTTCAAATGGATTTATGTTTTCCGAGGTTTATGTTGTCGACTATATTCTAGGTTAATAAATGGATAGACAGAGGCAATTCCTCGAGGTTCTAAGCTTCCAGCTAAATAGATTTCTTGTCTGTAACATATATATATACATAGAGCTGTATTTATAAGGAACTTTCTAGAAAATACTTTGTGTTAAGAACATAGAAGATCATTGGCTTTAATGTTGTAATAATGGTGAATGGCCTCAGATCAGAGTCTTCGAGGTTTCAAAGGATTCTTCTTTTAATAACTGGTTCAATATCACGTTTAATGTTTAATTGTGCCACATATACTACAACAATTAAAGTTACAGATCCAGTTTATTTTTTGGTCTACCAAATTCAACACAAATTCTAGAGAAAGCAGAGGAGAGTGGCACAGAGACCGCACTCCATCACTTAATGTTTTCACACTCAAAGGTGTCTTCTTCTTTCAGATGGGAAGAAGCAGGTGTTTTTCCATATGGAGGTTTCAACTTAAAACAAACTTTTAGAAATATCATCTATTAGATAAAGGAATTGATTGCTGTGGCAGATATGGCATCTGTACCTGTGCATTGCAACAAATTGAACATTGATTTCCGGCATAATCCAGGTGCCTCGTTCATGACTTTTTTTCTGATATATATATATGTATGTATATATATATATATATATATCAGAAAAAAAGTCATGAACGAGGCACCTGGATTATATATATATATATATATATATTATAGAGAGAGAGAGAGAGAGAGTTTAGGGCTTTGTTGGCTCTTCCCAAAGTATAACATAAATACTGTATAAATACAGCATATTCTCTGAGCAAACATCCTACCCAAAGACATCTATTGTACTTGGGCATTATTCACTTTAATCCTATTTTTGTGGATGCCTCGGGAATGACTTGTTTGCTGAAGTCTGCTTTACAATCTGAATGAACTTGCCTCTTTTTTTCCAGTTGAATGGAGCTGCTCCTCAGATTTCTCCTCCAGAGCTGGGGAACTAATCTTGGATAACCTACAGTCTTTGAGATGTACCATCACAGGCCTTACTATGGTAAGTGCAAAATGATTTCATATAATCTTTCAAAAATAAGTCCTCTTGGCTGAGCGCTAGCCGGTCATTTAATAAATATCATTTGTCTGCGGTCTATGAAATAAAATTATACAAAGTATATAGGGGGTTGAGAGAGACTGGCCCTCATCATAGCTGCCTCCTCAGCGGATCTCTCTGCATAATCTTCTCCAGGACAAAAGACATCACAGACCCTTCACAGAAAAGACCCTTAAATGATACTTAAAACAGAAAATGAAATGTATACTTTAGGCATTTGCATATTTATAGAGGGTCAGAGGTTTAGATGTAACAGAAGAAAGTTTTCTTTAACGGAGAAGGCAGCAGATAGGTGGAACAACCTCCGAGCAGTGGTTGAGGTTATCCTGTGAGGGAAATTAAACAGGCATGGGATCAGCTTTCGGCTAAGACCAAACCAAGTAAGTGTGAGATCCTACAGCAGTTAGAAAAAGCAGGCAAACTATATAAGACAAATGACTCTTATTTGCCATTAATTAACTGTTTCTGTGACATATTTCTAATCACGTTTAACAGTTTTGATTCTTACTCAACTAAACTGGTAACTAGAAAACAGCAAACATATTTTCCTCACCCAGAACACTTCGCATTGGACTCGAGATGCCCGATGACAACCTAACGAGATGACGTCGATGGTATTACCCACTGCTTTGTCACTAACAGATGTTTTAATGCCAACAGATTAGCTTCAAACACAGCAGTAGAATGACATGGCTGCTTAATCAACCAGCAATCTCGACTTCCTAGTGATTGATAAACTCAGTTCTGCTCTACGGCTTTTCAAACTGTGTGGCATCCGCTGTCAAACTTAACGTCCTCTATGTTTGCAAAGTCTGCTCTGGGACTGGCTTGCTTATAGTAACGGCTAAATGTTGCATGACCAAATGTTTAATCTCAGTGCTTTGTGTTACACATGTATATTGTCTGATTTAACCCTTATAGTTTCAAGAAAGGTGAAGGGCTTGATACATTACATGCGGTCTGACAAAAGGATGAACCGATGCATGGATAAAGAGCGTATGCTTTATAATGACCCGTCAACTCCGTGCCAACTGCTAAAAAAAACCCAAAAAAAACACTAAAGGCCACAAGCTTCAGGGTTAATTGCATCTCTTTGTATAAACTGTCTGTAGATCAGTGGCAAGTTGAACATCTGTATTCACCCCAAGCGCAGGATAGTATCAGGGAACCTGCGCACTGCAAGATTACTAAACATGCTGATGAGTAGGACATTCTTGTAAAGCGGTTACAGATGTCATTTACGATCTGGGTAGTTATTAGGAAGTGACTTGCTCTTCTAACCTTTTCTCCTGTTTGGTTGGTTGGCAGGGGCAGCTGTATTATGTTCGGGTCTCCGCTTGCAACATGAAAGGATGGGGGCCTGCTGAAATCTCCAACCCTGCTTGCGCGGCTCCTTCCAGTAAGTTAAATAATTTCCACGAAAACAAACTGGCTTAGCAGTCGGAGGAGTAACGTATCTAACTCACTGTATTCCAATAGGAGAGCATCCCTGTCCAGAGTAACGATGAAGAACGGTACACTTGTATTTGGATCTAAGGAAGCTAGTTTTATTATCTAGACTTCAGGCCGGCTTACAGAAGATGAGGCGTGCACTGAAGACCATATATAAAAATAAGCACACTACGTAGATTTGAGTGGAAATTACTAGATCACATATATTAGTTGGGTAAGGAGGCAGATCTAATGCAGTACCCCATCTGACCAGTAGGTGGAAGAAATGAACCCTATGAATGTGGCTTTATCTAAGGCACAGCTTGCCTATTTATATGGGTGAGAGCCTCCCTGTGCCCAGGCTTGGTTTTATCACTTATTTTAAAAGAAAAATATACTTTAACACAGTTCTCATAGATGGTCTAGAAGATGCCTCTTGAGCTACAGTTATTACATTAACTGGCTTTATTACTTCTTAAAATTAATTTGGCATCATAATGTCCAAGAAAGCCACTAAATTTATTATCTTTTTACAGTTGGTATGAAGGCCCTGGGTCAGTAGTTCCCTACTAATACCTCTCGCTATACACCTAGGACCTACTTGCTTTTTCTGATGCTTTATTGCATTGTCTACTTAACTTTAAGTCATCAGAAATAATGACAGCACAGGGGCCCTCAATGCTATTTTCTGCTCTGGGATTTCCATCCCAAGTGCATAGGTTTATCAACATTAAACTGCATCTGCCAGACTCTGCATCATTCTTCTAGTAGTAGTGGTTCCCAAAAAACTGATATACAATAATCACTTGACTAAGAAAGTAAGAACAGTCCCCGTGGGCCAATTGCTAACTTCCAGTCTTTAGGACGTCTTTCTCTTTAAACACACCACACTGATGCCTTTGGAGGCCCAAACGTATATGAGTTACAGGTATCTTTCCGTGAACACTAAGCAAGGTTTAGGTTACTATTCACAGCTGGAGAGATGCCGTGAGATGGTGTAAATAAGTACTTTGTCTCAAGCGTTTCAGTCCTCTGGCTTGACTGGTCAGCACATATTGTGTGGAAAGGGTTACAGACACTCCAGGGATTCACAGCAGTCAAAATGAGGGAAAAAAGGACATTCATTGTTGACTAGTTAGTATCTGCAGCTGGGTTAACACTCCCAATATTATCAGCCAGCTTGCTCACAAGGAAATAATTTGTCCCCAGTACAAATGTTATTTCCCATCAGTGTCTACTTTTCTTTTTAATATGGTGTAATAATAAGGATCATCCTGTCACTGTATAAACAGACAGCGTGCTTCTTACATTAAATGATATTCTTCTTGCACGGTATGGATTAGCTTCCTATTCTGCCCCAGGCCAGCGCCCCGTGCATGCCTGGCTGTGTAGCTACATTGTATCAGCTCTTGTTTTGCAACAGAATGACTTCATAATAACTGCACTCTATATCAGCACACAAGCGTGTTGCGAAATTCAGGAAGAAAGTACACAGGACATTTTCATAAAAATCTTAATATTTTCAAATTGTGGGAGATATCTTGCTAATTTGTTTAGGAAGGGAAGAGCATGAATTACCACTATGCATTGGAATAAGAATACATATTATATTATGAAAAAGTGCATTTCAGCCAATGTACGCCCTTAATGCATATTATAGCGGAGAGTGAATGCACCCTATATGACTCTCTCTCTATATGCATTTACCCTCCAGCTATTATCTGTGTTTGGCCCCAAACATCTCCAGTCAGCGCCAGCAATGGCTGTGCTAATTCTGAGGGGAATTTACCGAATTTAGAGATCCCACGCACCCATTACAGTTCCACGATTATTTGGGCATTTAGATATATATATTTATTTATTTCATACTGGCAGAATAACTTTAATATCATCGCCTTTAGTGTCAGTGATAACTCTGAGCACATGTTCAGATATTTATAAAGCCTCACTCAACACTTTTATTCATGCTACCCTGTTCAGTTCATCAATAATTGCTCTCAAGGTTATGGCATGCACCAGAAATGTGTCCACTTTAAGAATCCTAACGAAACCCATGATAGTCAAACAAGAATAAACGTACGCCCTACTCGCTGACAAGTGATGTCATCTGGGGTTTTGGGTGTTTTTCTCTGTGGGATTTCAGAGCTGTCTTGAGTTACCTGTGAAACAATTCTGTCATAAGGTGGGGTGTGTATTTATGTGTTGGAGTGTGTGTGCGCATATTTATATATATAAATATAAATATATATATATATATATATATATATATGAGAGAGAGAGACATTTATGTAATTGCCAGTGTAAGGTAGTGTGGCAATCCACCTGCAAATGGCCACTTACACACAAGCACCTAGCATGGGTTGATAAACAGATCTTACCTTGTGTGACCTAAGAGCTCCAGTTAGACCTATATAAATGCAGATAAACTTTGGGTTACTTATGGGCATGGTATTAAATGTTAATGCATGTTCTGAATGCTTACTCTATCTGGCTCCAGTGAACGGCTCCAATCCTGCAGCCACATTAACTGGTCAGCATTTCCAAGGCCTTAAAGTAGCATTCCCTGTCCATGGTACTGACGAGGAAAACAATAAGGCACGGGATTAATGTATAATAATCCACTAGTTATTAGTGGGCACGGGGCAGATTGATTCTGCCATCTAGTAGTGAATACTGGCAACTGTGCTCGCCACACATATCCTTAGCCGTTTCTATCTATACTCCATCATATTTTATCATGGTGCTAGTTTCTCTTCCTCTTTCTTATTGGAATTAGATAATATTCTTTCATACACTTAAAGAGTTTTACATGTTTGTCGTTGACTCATAAGAGCCACAGACAATTAGAAAACAATGACAATGTGCAACATCATCGTCGGGTATCACTGCTTATTGCGACAGGACCCTCCTCTAGGATTTTATGGATTTTTGTCCGCCTTTTTGGGTTTATAAAGGACCCAGTAAAAGACCAGGAATTAAGTGGCTTCAAAATCTACCAATCCAGGACAACAAGGGTGGTTGTATTCCCAGAGATTAATCGGGCGTTGGGAACATAAAAGGTTTATGTTTCAAATCTCTTCCCTCTAAAAGGAAACAGTTTATTTCTGAGCAAATTCTGTATTTTGATGGAACACGATCTTAAGTACTTATTAATACCAGTTAAGTATACTGGAAATCCCCAAGGGGATGGTTCCAGTCAAAGAGTACATTGTTAGTAAAGAGGCTGTCACCAGGCATTCCTCCCGTTTATCCTTATCTCTTGATTGCGGCACATGATCGCTGTTATGACGACGTCTCGTAATCTTGTCGGCCAGAAGCAAAATGTGAAATTTACAGAGCATTTCCATGGCCCCAGCATTTGGCACATTATTACCTGCTGTCAGCTTCTGTTGACAAATGAGACAGCTCGCGGTTACCACATCAACAGTGATTGACACTTAGTTCTGGGCTTGTAGACGAACCTCACAATAACGAGTGATATCGCCACCTATTATGTGCCTGCATTTAAATCAGACGTTGATTACTTAAAAAGAATCGGGTTACGTGTTCCCGCGTGCCAACTATTTTTTTTCCCCAAAGTGTAAATGTCAGGAGGATTTGAGGTGAAGCAGAGTTAGAAGAACTATCTGTTGATGTTGAACATGTAGCAGACTTATTCATTTGGAAAATAAAGAGTAAAAGGCCACCAGTTTCCATCAATAATTCCAATCCAATAACAATCCGCAACCAAAAATACATAAAATGCAAATGTGTAACTAAAATATTTCTAAGTCTGCTTCTCTCTAGCCCCTTTCCATGCGCGGTTACACACATGGTATGTTAGTATATCCTGCACACCCCTGATCTACATGGCTTGATGCCTTTGTACATAGGAATTGTGCTGCAATAATAAGCTATAGGTGTCTGGTGTATGATGGGAAGGACAGGTGTCCACAAAGTGATTAGTCTGCATCATTTGTTATGTACTAAACTCATGCACAAAAGGTAACCTTGTGGACCGAGCTATAGTACCAAAAGGCGCAGACACCCTCACCTTACAAGTAGAGCAGCGGAAAGGAAATATAGAATCGATGGGATGGTGTGGTTGCGAGGATCACAATATCTTTCTTTGTATTGGAAACGATGCTTGATTCCTTCCACTGTTAAAGACATATCTGCTCTGTCTGTGTTTGCCCAACAGACTGGAAAGATTATGATAGACGAGACTACAGACGCAAGGGGCAGGTCGACACACTGGAGCGTCTGCTTCAGAAGGTCCGGGCTGTTCATCAGCATTACAGCTGCCGAGGTAAGAGAGTTCTGGATCTTCACAAAATGGGAAGCAGGAAGTAAATCATTTTTTGATGGCTTATCTATACCACTGCTTAGGACCCCTGTAAAAATGTGCTAAAGCGCGGCACATACCCTCGTCTCCTCCCGTATCATGAATTATGTGTATGGTGCAAGCATTAGGAAAGTAATACAATACCCTGGCTAGAGTCCATTGGATGCTTCTGGCTTAAATGGTTAAAGTCTGAATGCAAAAATGTCTGCAAGCTTTGTGAACCTGGAAAACCTCCAGAATCAAGAAGGGGGGTATGAATTCCTTTGCTGTAAGACAAGCAATTGATCTGACCTAATCCCCAAATCAGCTGTCATCGGAAACAGACCAAGCTGAGCAAGTGAATGTTCTCGAGGTCACAAAGAAGAAGTATGAAATACGCATCTGATGGAATCATTCTGTATTTCCGGCCTTTTTTTTATGAGACGGCTCCTCGTGTAGGACTTGGATGTTGATTAATATGCAGCCCCTGCTTTTCCTCTAACCTTTAGCTGGAGCAGAGACCAGAGAGAACCTTTTTAGTTCAGAGGTTCTCAAACTCCACTGAGGACAGTATTCCTGAGATAATAGCGCATTGACCTGCTTTACTCATATCCAGGTTTGCTGCAGGTTTAGCTTGCAGAACTCTGGGCTTAATTGCACATAAGATACTAACGTGTTTGTTTTTTTTTCCAGTGGATAATAAGGATATTTGTACAGACAGACACTCCTTCTCACTCTTTTATTTTTGAAAGTATTTTACATGCTCTTCATACAAGGAGCAGGGATAAAAGGCGAGGTTTAGACACTAAAGGTAGCCTGCGTAGTGTGAGTACTTGGACGGTACCCAGATGCGGTCAGCGAGCCTCAAAAGGTAGCAGGAAAATTGTGGTTTGTTTTCGCGGTAAAGTTACTTTCATTTCAAGCCATTTGTCTCTTTCTGCATAAACTTGTAAATATTTTTATGGGATTCTGGAGGAATTTAAGTGGATATGTAACCCTTCTGAGTGCTAATGTACTGTCATGAAACAGAGAATTTACTTCTGGGAAAGTTCTGCAATACATGTTGTGATTGATATTTTGTTTCATTAATTTCCCTTTTGATCCCTATAGTTTCCTGAGCACCTTATTTGAGATAAATTAGAACACAGTCCAATCAGAAGGAACATTCCATTGGTTGCTATGGCAATAAGGCCATGTTTCAAACTTTGCAGTAGAAACCCCATCTTATGCTTAATCCCTTATGTGCCTCTCAGAGTGAGACAAAGAATGAAGTGGTGAAAGTTCTTCCTTTCTTCATAGCTGACACAGCGGTTTGTGTGAAAGTAAAATGCTTTAGGTGTCTCTTTTAATTGGTCTCACATCTCAGAGGTTCCTTATTAAACTTTTACCAACTAAAAAAAAAAAAAAAAAAGGGAAAGCTGTTTCTACCAGACCTGAAACTGTGTACCTTAGCACCGGGGAGAGGGCGGAATAAGCTGTACCCCATAATGTCATTATTCCCCATGCATGACTTCCTTTCCATGGCATTATCACACAGACGTATAAATCCATATGAGATATTAAATAGTAACAACAACAAGTTGTCCAATTTCTTGCCTTTTCCAAGATGTTCGGTTGTATTGATTGTATCCTACAGATGCATTGGCACTAATGAAAGTTGTGAGCGATGTTAATGTTTGGCTATATATATATATAACATGTCTAAACATTGAGATGTGGAAAAGGCTATGTTACAGTTGTGAGAAACACAGAGTCAGTTTGAATCAAATAAATAACAATAAAATGGTCCTCTGAGCTATAGATACATCAAAACTGCTCTTTATTTTATACACTTAGGAGACCTATTTTATAATAAGGAAACCTATTTTATACACACCTAACCAAAAACTAGTTCAAAATAGTTTTAGTCCGTTTATTGGGAAAATTCCTCATTTACAATATACCTCTTTCTCTTTATTATATATAGTTTGGTTGGCATGGTTACAAAGCCAGAATTATTATGTAAACAATATTTTTAGACACGTTGGTGAATGATTGGCTCGTCAATGCATATTGAGGTATTGAGGGTCAAAATACTTTTCCCCCTCTATTTTTGTTTTCATTATTTGTCTGATACTTACATGCTGTTTGGGTAGCAATTTAAGGTCTATTTACATATGTGTACATGTGGTTTAACAGCCTTTTAAACTATTTCCAAATTTGTTATCTAGGGGGCCTGTTTTAAGTGGTACTAGTTAAACATGCCATTAAGGGAGCAGCCAAATATAAAGTACATGCGTTACGACACAGAAAGGAAATGGTTTTATTTTGTGGTTGGGAGAAATCATTTTCTTGAAAGTTCAAAGAATTTGAAATATTACGGGTTTTGCACCAATTGTAAATAAATCACATTGGAAACTAATTACGATGTATTTGTGTAAGGACGAGGTGGGAAAAAATAATTAAACACACAAAATACTTTCCTTTGAAACGGAATCCAGTTTATTTGTATTTCCAACTAAATTGCAGCCAAGGGGCCGGGAATTAGTGGAGATAGAATTCTTGCATAAACGCCGTCTTATCCTAAACGCTCCATGTGAGTTTTCATGGAGCTGAAATACATTTTTCAATGTTTAGGGGATCCTTTGATGGAAAGAGAGTATGCCTGAATCTGAACGCTCTGCAGAGCCAAGGCAATCATAGCCAAACACCACTAGACAACAAAAAAATGGAGGCTTGGAGAAGCAGATGCCCTGCAATCATCTTTGAAAATACTAAATATTAATGTAATATTTGAGCCACACCTGTAAGACTAAGTATCTGATCTGTGTACTTTTACACACATAGCTATCCTAGAATAGATTTTTAAACAGCAATTCTGGTATAAGGTGCCAATGTAGAGGAAATAGAAGAAACATACCATTGGTTGTCATGGCAATTGCTCTATATTTAAAAAAACTTGCCCTTAGAATTCTGCTTTATAACTACAGCTTGTACGTGTTAAGGGTTTACTAGGTAAGTCCTTGTGACCAAGGAAGGATCCTATGAAAGGGAAAGGTGACTAAGAAGGGGGATAACAGTTGCAGGAGGTTGGAGAGTGTATGTCGACCTGTTTTAGGGGGGACGCTATTTTACATTGCTATGGCCTCTTAAGACCTAAAGGCTTTAGATCTGCAGTTGTGAGTTGACGTTGAAGGTGGCTTTAGAAGTCTTGTGCAAAATGGTGCATTGGTTCCAGCTCCAACCACTCCTGAAGTTCATGAAGACTTCACGCCAAGGTTAGGTTCAGTAAGGGAAAGCTTTCCAGTCAGTCTGTTATTTTCTTAAGTTAAAAGAAGTCTGAACAGGATGATCTCATATAAAGATGGTTAATGATGGTGGAGTCAGCTTTAACACTATGGGTGTGAAACCACAATCAATGCTGTTGGAGCTTTGTTTCATTAGTGTTGTGTTCCTATGCTTCGGTTATGTAGCAAATCTTCCGTTACACATACTCAAGAGAATGTTTATACATCTTACTCGGAGCCCACAATTTCTCCAGTTGGTATCTTCTAAGTGTTTCCACCATGTACATCGTTTCAATGCAAATCCTTTTAAGAGACCTTGACCTTCCTCCCAGTGCTCTGGCAGCGGACATATCGTCACTTTGGACTCTGTGGAAGCATTGTTAATTCAGAGAGATAATCTTTGCCCTCCACCTTAGCTTTGAGACTAGGTTCGGTTAAAGAGAAAAGGCTTAGGTCCAATTACCAAGCAATTATTTACAAGATGTATTACTAAGCGCTTTGAATATAATGCAATTCCACCGGACACAGAATCTTATTAGATCAATATGCTCTGAGAAAGCAAAGGCGCGAGCCGATATAATTAAAGACAGAGGCACGCAACACGAGAGAACACCTACAGGCATAGAACACTGAATGCAGACAAGGTTAACGATTATGTAACTGTTCATGTGCATCTCTTTTAAAAAGCTTTCTAAAAATTGTAACACACATCAAACCATTTAATCCATACAATTATTTTTAATCCTGGCCTCCAAGATACTACGATATTCTTAAATAGAACTCCAGCGTTCACAATAAATGAATGGCTGGTATGACTAGGTAGTAAAATTGTATTCGGTTTCTTATCAATTTTAAGAAGAATCTTACTAAAGCCTTATGTTTATTCAATGTATAACTTTTTCTTGTTTGCTTGTTAACTATGGCTAAAATATCTATTGTTGCTATTGCCCAGTGTATTGGGATTAAGTGCGGACATCTCGCAGAGGTCCAATCCTCTATGGTATTTGCTGCTTACTTTGTACTTTTAACAAAACGTTTCAATCGATCCGCTTTATGTTAAAGGTAAACATTTGATTAATGTAGAGTTGTATTGACGTTTCAGTGGTAGTCCACCCTCGTTAATGCACCTGAAAGTTACCCTGGTTTCCATTAAGGGCAGATGCCCCTAACAAAAGCCTGGCGCAACCGCAGTTCAGGATCGACAGCGATTTCTAAATTATGCCATGAAACTACTATTGTTTATAAACTGGTTAAGAAACCTTTCATTATGTACTCAAACCGAGTAAATTGCCAGAAGCCACTAATTCTGCTAAAATACAGCGTTACTTTATATTTTTACAAATGTTTTATTTTCATTTCAAAGGAAACTGTTTGAAAATGAACAAACGGTCATGAGAAAAAAGATTGTATTGAAAAGGGAAAATATGAAACCTTGTAAGGCTTTGTGCAGTTTGCATAAAGCGACATACGACTAACTCATCCGTGGAATAGCTTCAAAGACTTGTTTTTATAGGTTTAATCTTCTGGAAAATGAAAATTATTATGAAAGCAGTCATTTGTTTGTCATTGTAATGCTACAGGACAGCAGAGTGGTTAAATAACCATGATTACCTATGTTGACAACACATTTAATTGTCCTAATGTTGGCTGACATGTTGTAAACAAAAAATTCTCGTAAAATTTTTGCCAAAAGCATAGTAGATCATGATTTTGGCAGATTGTTTCCCGTATATATTAATACCTTCATCATGCATTTGTAAAACATGCCCATGAGCCGCAGTGGCCTGTTGTGTCTACGTGACAGTGTAGTTGAGCGTGGCCTGGAAGAGCACACGGTTTGATGGACTCGGGATGAGGGTGAATTGCGGTTTGGATATGGTGTATTCTCCATTGGTATGTGCAGCTGAGAGGGTAGAAGTCTTCACCGTTGGTAGGAGCGTGTCAGTAAAAAGCCAGGCGTATCTCACTATGGACTACTGAAGCACACGCCAGTGTTCTTAAGAACACAAACTTGCATTGACCCTCTCAGCGCTAACAAAATAAGCAAAACTGCTGAGAATAGAAGGGAGGGGCAAGTGGGGGGATTTTACATCAACACGCAGGACCAGGGGAGGATGTTGGCTTTGACACAGTAATGACATCTCACTGCCGGTTCTCTAGAAGTCCAGTCTTGCTCAAAAAAGAAAAAGACAGCATACAACTACTTCGCAACATATCTAGATTTCTCAAAAGAAAAATCCTTGTTTTGAGGGATCAATGAAGCAAAACACGATACGATGTAGTGTCCAATCTTTCCATGTTCTAAGCAGTCTTCACATGAGGAGTGCATGCACCCGCTCATTCCCTCCTTGCTGCTGACACATACATAATGCTTGAGTACAAACATCAGGGAAAAAGGAAAGCCGAGAGAGATGCGTACAAATCAAACAATTTGAGTGCATACATTTCCAGAGATTAGTACAGTTTTGCGTAATGCATTTTTTGAGTGGCCATGAGCATCTATCAAACGTTATCCTAAAAGAGCCATCCCATGTTTTCTGTCACCTGTCACACAGAGGATCTATCAGCTTGAGACTGTTGGGGGAAATTTGTCCCCCTGGTAAAGCTGGGTCGGTAAGTGATCAATCAGTGGATGCAGGAATCTTAGGCTCTATAGCCTGGAACCTCAGTAGCACACATTGCATTCCTCCCCAGAAACACAATAGCTGCCTGTTAAACCCTGTAATTCTGGATCCAGTTACTGGTATGCTGCATCATTCAGGTATTTGGCAATTTGTTTCAACAGCCTCATTCCTGTGGCACACGGGCTGCCCTGTGGCTTCACCTTTTATAGAAGCTCCCCAAACAAATGCTTGTTCCAATGTGACCTCTATCCCCTTCCAATCCCTTCCATTCAGAGGGTTTATTAGAATGAATGCATTAACAGGCCATTGACAGCTCCTTTCATACATGGCTAGAGTGGGCCTGTTGTCAAAGGCTTTGCAAGTTACAGGCTGACCTTTATGTCCCTGGATTATCCTATTAACTCTTTAAAGTCTTCTGTTTTCTTGTTTATTTTTGTGTGTGCTGCAATTTGTGTGTGCATTGCATTCAAGGCAAAAAAAAAGGAACACTTTAGGAAGTGAAAGATTCCATTGTTAAGTTTTTGCATTGGTTATACAAGCCCAGAAAACCTAAACATTTATCAGTACAGATTACTGTATAAGCAAGATATCAGTCTGTTGCATGATATAACATTACATTTGTTGGCTAAAAATGAACAACTCTAGAAATGGAAAAATATCTTAAAATGAAATTTTAAATATATTAATGAAATTAATTTTCACATATAGTACCCTCTGTAAAGCTAATATCAGGCCTTATGTTTATGTAACAAATAATTGAATTTACATTTTATGCGAAAAAACCTTTGGGGAATTATGAATTCTCCCTAAAACTAATACTATAAAACAGGTACCTAAAGTTCTTGAGATGTAGCAGGTGTATAAAAGTTCTTTTTAATTCAGGCACTTATATATACGTATATACATATAATGTATTATATATATATATATATATATGTGTGTGTATGTATGTATATTATATAATGATATATGGATCTTTTTAAATGTTAAGCACATGCAAGTTAAAATAAATTGTAAGATCTAACATGGCTCCTTTACTTGCTTCGTGGTGTCTCAGGTCCTGACCCCTTTGATTTTGGCTTTACCCTCGCAGGCTCAATTAATTCAGTGCGTTAACTCTATAATAGAGGGAACTCATTTCTTTTTGGTGGTAACTCCTGCAGTAAGCTCTTATCAGCCCCTAGGAACACCCCCGGCTGCGTACTGTCAAGCAGCTGTCTGAACGGCCGAATAACACGTATAACCAACACTACACACCAAGTTTAGAAAGGAAGCGTTGTTGCTATTTTATTCCACACTGTTTGTTTCAGTTGCTAATTGATGTAATGCTGTGTCCCAGACTTGCATGTCGTGAATAACACATGCCCTGGGTAATGTAAAATGTGGTTTTTGCTTACTGTAACATTTGAAGCTCGGTCCAGGAGTTTAATCAAAGCTCTGGCGTCACGTGCTGAGCAATTTCTAAACATTACAAAGCGCTGCCCAAGTGTGTTTCACAGACTTTCAAGACATGAGGAATTCATTTATAATAATTGGTGAAATCATCTGAAAGGCTGGCAATTGTAAACCCAGAAGAGTTTCATCTGAAACAGTAATGTCAAAACAGTGTATCTAATCTGAAACTATGTATCTCTGCCAACCCACGTCCGTACCATATACAGATTTGATTTCACCTACCACTGTTGGCTCCAACTGACATGGAGTTTATTACCAACTCAGCTGACAGCAGTTGGCTTTTTGACCCATGTTTATAATTTTATGTGTGGTGGGATGTCATACAGAAAGAATCATAACGCTCTATGACAATCTACAGTGTGGATTTTGCTCTTGATGTGGGACCTACTAAATATTTAAGGACAATGTGGCTGGTTCAGGTGCTGGACCCAGATGGCGTGGATTGGTCATTCAAATGACATTTTTATGAACAACATTCAGTGAAGGTAGAGCTTTTAAAAGGCAGTTTGGGGGAAATAAAGGATGCAGGTGCTGCTAGTAAGCACTGGCTGGACTGGAATGAGAGATGCTGCTAGTGGCTGATCGTTTAGTTCACACTTGCTGCCATGTGACAGGCAACACACTCCCAGGGTTTATTTAAATTTCATACCCCACAGTCCAGTGTGAAATAACTTGGGTCTGTCATCCACAATGATTGGAGGAGATGAAGACAGGCCTGAACAGCACAAACTGTTGCAGAGTGACTGTACTGAAAGATATTGGAAGAACCCAAAAGGTCCAGGTCAAAAATCAAAGTTTTGCCCATAGAACCCTGGAATGACAGCATTATGTTGGCACATAAGTGTTCTTAAATGATGTCATAAAATTGGCTTAGGGGTCCATTTGAATCATTTCATAGTGTTGGCCCGCTGTCAGCATGATGTCATCTCATTGGCCCCAATCATATTATTGGCTGTGTGTATTGGCGATGGCCTTGGCTCATGGACACAGTACATGTGATGGTATGCATAAAACTGACTTAAGGCATAAGACACTGTCATTGTATTGGCTGTGGAGCTGTATAAATGATGGGATCACAACCTATTTGCTTAAATAGCTAAAATTAACCGGTGTTTGCTTTATTCCTTCGGCTTCAACAAGATTTGAGAGTATTTGTAGTCTATAAAGATGGCCAAGTTAATCTGACGGACTAACAAAGAAAATAGCATATCTGGATTGTTCCAGTATCCCACGTTTCAAATTGTTTCCCTTCCACACATTACTATGCTGCAGGTTTACCTCAATGAATGCCAGAATGCTGATCACTGCTTTGCTAGGAGATTATACAAACCCGATTGTGAATCACTCACTGGGAACTATAGAATACCCCGATTATGTTTAGTACCGGCTTTACAGAAAATGAAACAAAGTATAGAAAAGGGGAAAGTATGGAGGAGACTCCATTAATGATTGTGTCTGTTTGGATTTAATCCCCGTATTAACCTTCTTCAGGGGTTTGGACTAAGAGGTCAGCGATTATTAAATGAAGCCATGTATCTTCGATTACTAGCGTGCACTGCGTGATTCCCTTTAAATACTTTCGATAAGGAACCTGATCTCTGCTATACAGAGCACTTTTTTAATCCCCTTTGTGATTGCTTCTATAGGACTGTCTCCCCCCCAGGAGTTCTTCTGTGCTTGTAAAAAGCCATTGGACGGATTACACATCTTCACTATTATACTGACCTGTTTTATTAGACAAGTATAATACATTTAGCAGCCGCTTAACATTAATCCCCTGTATCTTTCACTTTAGAAAGTATGAAACTGCAAAACCCCAGCCGCAAACAATCCGTGTCCAGGAGCCTGAAACATCTTTTCCACTCATCCAACAAATTTGTCAAGACGCTGAAAAGGTTGGTCAAGGCGGAGAACGAACATTAAATGTTTTAACATGTACATTGTTTGTAAGGGAAAGTCTATTTTATTTAATTATATATAATCAAATCTTTATTAATGACATGAGCTTTTGCAGACTGGAGTAAGGGGTTGCAGCTGTCCTTATTTACTCGCCAATGGTTGGGGGCCCTTCGTGTACTTTTGTTAAAGTCACTGATCACCTATATGTTTTTAACTTGGGACTAGTTTGTATAGTACCATGCTGTGATTGTGTTCATATATATGATCTGTCCTCCTCCCCTTCCCTGGAAGGTCTGTGTTACACTAGGTTTATGTGGGCTCCATTAACAAATATTTTCTTTCCTTCTAATGCTATTTGTTGAGGTGTTATCACTTGGATGTCCTGGCATTACCCTATGGAGTATTTCGATTTCTGTTCATTTGCCATCCCATTCTAACTGATGAGTGTGTAACGCTTTGAGATTTAAGTGAGTTAGAACTTGACAGGATTCCTCAGAACTCAACAGATGCCAAGAAAAGCTGTACCCTCCCAAACAATACAAAAACAATAAAAAAACTTATATATACTGTATTAAAGACTGTTAAAGTGTGTCACTTTGTCTCATGTAGTGATCATGATCAGTGACTGTTTTACACTCTTAGGGGTCTGTACATTGCCGTAATATTTCATTACAAAGACAACATGCTGGTTACCAATGAAGACCATATACCCATTGTTGAGATAGACGATTCCTGCACCAGTTCTATTATGCAAGATTTCCTCTGGTTTACAAAGGTAACATCAAAAACATTCTGCTTCTTTTCCCAATAAGTATACATTGATGTAATATTATGCAACAAATTGGTAGAGACAAACCGGTCTCTGCAGCTACCAGAGCTCTACCACAATAAGAGATTCATGAATATATTAACCCTTCTCTTTGTAAATGCATCACTTTTATCTACACGTATTTACCCTAATGCCCTGTATCATGTTGATATATGTTGACTAAAGGGATGCCAAAGTATGGTGTCGCTCACAGCTTATTAGTAAGGAAGTTCGAGGCTATATTTTCAAGTCTTCCACCATGTGATGTCCCTGCCTTATCTCAGGTGGCTCAGGGAATGACTTCTAACATTGCATTTGTTTTGGTCTTCGCAGTTGTCCTGTATGTGGGATGACATCAGATGGCTTCGGCAGAGCATGTCAATCTCGATGTCCTCATCCACAGCCCTCCAGGCCAGGCAGAAGATGTTAGCAGCCACAGCCCAGCTTCAGGTTAGATGAGAGAGATGGTAACAAGTTTAGGATGGGAAGATATTATGTTATGTGAACAGGGTCAGCTTTTATTTTTGTTTTGTTTTTTGGACACTGATTGGCCGGATAGCTCAGATAGCTTGTGTTTTTAATTACAGTTATTTTTAAATGCTCAGGCACGAATTCAATAACTATGAAATCTATAAATTATAAATTCTGTTCTGCTGTCAACCAGATACAAAGTGAAATGGTTTTCATGGCTGGCAGGCTGCTTATTTACATTTGCCCCGAGAAGGAAGTTCACTTGATAGTGGCTGAAAGATTAGGAATAATTAGCTAAAATACTTTCACAGAGTTTGATCTGGGACGTGTGCGTTATCTGCCAAATATACCAAGCAGCATTTGTTTATGGGATTAAAAGTAAATGAGAAATTGAGAAAATAACAGCTTAGTTCCCCGATTTAGATCCAAAATTTGGTTCCTAATTCGGAAT
Source organism: Sceloporus occidentalis (assembly GCA_023333645.1). Lineage (NCBI taxonomy): Eukaryota > Metazoa > Chordata > Lepidosauria > Squamata > Phrynosomatidae > Sceloporus > Sceloporus occidentalis. Next base: position 2,701,381 of record JALMGF010000126.1, on the reverse strand, counting down.
AGAATGTCAGTGACAAGTGAAAGAGGTTATAGCGATTACAGCCCCCTTCACTGTGACATGAATTGTTCCTTATAGCAGCGATTAGTGCAGTTTAATAACACCAAAGGAAGCCCGCTCAGATTTTGCAAGTTCTGAAATTCTTATGGGTCCCAACGGTGCTGGTTTAACGCACCCCGTCTGCCTGATAATTTAGAGTGTGCGCTGTTCATTCACTTATGGCCCTTTACAAATAAATGAATATTTATAATATGTGTATATTTTATATTTTTACATGACAATACGTTTTGATTTTGCAGAATCTACTTGGGACCCATAACTTAGGTAGAGTTTATTATGAACCCATCAAGGACAGACACGGTAACGTTGTAATAGTCACAATTCGAGAAGTGGAGACGTTATATTCTTTTTTTAATGGTAAATGGATGCAAATCTCAAAGCTTCAAAGCCAAAGGAAATCCCTTTCAACGCCGGAAGAACCAACTGCTCTGGACATCTTACTTATAACTATCCAGGTACGGTAATTATTCTCTGTGAGTATGTCCTACATACAGATGCCAATTAATACATATTAATACATTTGTAACACCTGAGACGACGTACACAGACGTTAAACGAGACTCGCACACAAGGACAGGCAAACTCCCTGAACGCACAGTTTGAGATGTATAAACAATAACCAAAGACGGGTGAAACGGCTCAATCTTCGCTGCCGATTAGTGCCGACGGGACTGTTGGAATGAAGTAACAAGCTAAAAAATATCTTGTTTTCTGAGATTTGCAGAAGTTTACATTAAGTCAATTTATTGTTCCTTTAATAATAACATATATACATTTCTGCAAGGCTTAGCCTTAGGTTAAGCTCCTGATGATTGAGCTGTTTCAGCTTTTAATTTCTGTGTAGAGCTCACCTTTGGAAATAGATCAGACCTCGTGTGAGCTCTGAATACTATTTAATACTATTACTTACCTTTTTATTCTGTAATGACAGGAGGAATGAACATTTAAAATGATCCATAACATGTATGATATAAACATGTGCAAGGATCAGGGTCTGGGGCTGCTTTTTCAGGGCTTGGGCCCCTTAGTTCTAGTGAAGAGTAATGTTAATGGTTTGGCAGACAAATACATTTTAGACAATTCTATGCTAACAAACATGGTTTTGGAATGGGATGTCCAACAAGTTCATATAGGTGTGATGGTCAGGTGTATCCTGAATCTAAGACAAAACCAAGAACTGATCAAGTTTCAGTCTTTACATCAGGACAAATGGTTCTTATCTGGCATCTAATTTTTCTATGGCACATATATATATATATATATATATATATATATATATATATATATATTAAAGGGCTAGAAATCGGACCCACGTAAATACTGCAGCTCATTCACAAGTAACCCATATTTTGGTGTCTTTCAGGACATATTGTCTTATCAGAAGAGAAGCCAGCATCGTCTGTCTCCGGGTCTATACCTTGGGTACTTAAAACTGTGTAGCTCTGTGGATCAGATCAAAGTCTTGGTGTCTCAGCGACTCCCCAATATGCTCTGTCACGTCAAAGTACGGGACAACAGCAATGTTTCCAAGTAAGTGCCTTATTCACCATATTCCCTCCAGTTTCCAAGAAAAACTCAGTCCTTGGATCCCATTCAGTACCAAGGCGCAATACAATCCTCAAGTCTAGTTCTGAAAGAGTAAATTGCGATGGGGTCTTTTGCTTTTCCATCAGAGTCTAATCTGTGCCTTGATGCTGTTTAGCACAGTGATACATTCATTAAACAGTGTTATTTTTTCCTCTGATGATGTAATATCACTTCATTCATCATTACTCACTACGGCTAATCCGCGCAGACACCAGCACTAGATAAGTAACTGAATCAGCTGCTTAGAATAACAGTTTGTAGTGATCTTGTCTACAATAACCTCAAAGGGTAAGGACTCTTCCCATTTGTGGGAGGCCATCACTCCCCGATGAATTTCATCGCAATGCAAACTTTTGTTGGGGCCATTTTCCGTAGGTGTCATACCACCCTTCCATGTCAGGTTTTTTGTTCCCAAGCCGTTAAATCCAAATGAAAGGAAAAGTCCCCATATTTTTTGCACACTTTTGTTTTATTGAAAGAGACAGAAGTCCCACTAATTAAAATAATATGAAAGGGGCTGTTCCACCCAATCTGTCGAATGAAAATTACATTTATTGAAATTACTTCAGGATTTTTGTTGGGAACACTTGTCAACAACACACCAAAAAGCTGTTGCCATAGAAACTTAAGTGTTTGTACGCTTTTATGTGATTAAAAAAATCAGTGGAAAAAATATCATAATAGAGGCTGAGATGTAATTAACGTGCTAGGTAATACAATTAATGTAGGACAGCAACTTAAAGGTTTGGATTCCCTGATGCGCTGCTTGTCCTGCTGACCCAAAGCAGGTTAAATACAGTAAAATATGGTATAAGAGTCCACCCTGACATTCAAATTTCAACACAAAATACAAGACCCTCCCCCTGTTAGAGAACAGATAAAATCTTTTGTGTCATTACAATTCTAATTCTTTGGAGGAATTACTTAACCTGCATCCCAGGAACCAGCAAAACCACCCAGCGGTAAAAACTACTACAAGACCCCCCACTGACAGCATATAGTGTCGGGACTCATGTCTGAAAAACTGCAGTGATTATTCTTTATATGACTTCATATGACTCTTCCTTTTCAATTATTTTACATATGCAGAGATGAATGGGAATGGATTCAAACCCTCTCTGTGTCGGAGTCTGTGGACAGCATGGAGCTCTCTCTAGACCAACACACCCATCAGTTACTATGTGATCTCCAGGCAGCAGTTAAAGCCCTACTGAAACTGATCAATCTACCTCTTCACCAGGTACCAGGTTCCATCCCCATAAGCTTCTACTAGGACATGAGTGGAAAGCATCCGGTGAAACGTTTGCAGTCAAGTTCCAACACAACATTTTTATCACTGACAGAATTCCAGGATTTATCTTCTAATGATAAGCTCTGACGAAGTTCTATTCACATTGTCACCGAGCTGCTAGATTGCAGGAACTAAGAGACTTGTGACGGTCATGTTATTTATACTAAACAAGGTGTTTGAGGTTGGACAACAAATGCTGTTTGGAACCATGTTCAGAAGGCATGGCAACAACTGAGGTTGCCTTCCGAGTCCAGCCTCTAAGACAAGGTCTGTTGAGAGTAACCAAACCCAAACTTCCAAGGCTTCTTTAATTAAACTGTAGCTTACAATGTCTGACAAGGTTACGGAGGACCTGAAACTTGCCCAAGAATTTCTACAATTCACATAATAAATACATTTGCCTCAAACATTCCATAGATTTCCTAGGGCAGGATTATAAAAAGAATAATGCTGGAGGAAGGTTGTTAATGCTGCGCAATCGCCGTGGTGACTGTTCAACATTAAGAACGTTGCACCAGTGTTTGTTCTTAACAGTTATAGTGTATGGAGCTCATTGCTAATTGCAGTCATGTGACTTTTAACTTTTTAAGTGCCAAGGCGTAATCCTTTTGGCCGGTTTTAAATGTCAGCCTTGAAGCAAAAAAATAAATGCATAAAAAAAAGTGAATTTGGGTGGTCTGAGCTTTTCATGGAAACGTGATGATAAAGTGTGAGCGCAGTAACGCGGCCAGGGTTCCCTGCACGGAGTTCACATTTCATTTTGTTGGCCATAAAACTGATTTTATGAAAAGCAACGTGAAATCTATAAGTCGGACACAAGCTTAACCCCCGGAGCTGAATGTGACCATATTGCATACACAAAGGTGGCCATTAATCTGGCCGAGTTTGAAAAGTGTCAGGAAAGTCTCCTTATAAAGACACGTGGCACCTACAGAAAGCGGCATTTGAGTAAATAGAGGAGCTGTGAGTGTATGTATTTATCAAAATGAAATATTTTTATTATGGTTTGCGAGGCAGGGTACTGAGTTAGTGATTCATGTCGCCGCGGGTCTTTGGCCAAGCAAATTATAATCCTCCCTGTTTCGTTACGACGAATAGTAGTTTAGCGCGGGGAAGAATCCCCCGGTCTCAAATACATGCTTATGTTCACAACTGGAAAGATATACAAACATGCTTGTCTTCTTTATAATAATGTCTTTCTTAAGACAGTACACAAGTAGTGACGTATCTCAGCCTCGGGCGGCAGTCCCCCTGGTACAAATCTGGGGGGCAGATCGCCCCCTTGGGCAATCAAGCCGCCGAATAATGGGCTGGTTACACTATGGAGGCTGTGCCGGCGTACCCTGCATAGACTTCAGTAAAAGGCACTGTGCTTCCTCAAGAAACAACCAAGACTATCAGGGAGACTCAACTTTAATGGGTGATTAGGAGGAGTCCAAAGAAATTGTGCAGGTTGGCACAACATTGTTTCATGTGTAAGGCTACTCAAGCAGACTTGATAAGAGACTTTATACTTGATAAAAGTTTCCACTTAAGGCTATTGATACAACCCACTACAGACTAAAGGATACAAAGCAGGAATTACATTTGTTACAAACGCATGCTGCTTCCTGTAACTCACAGGTTGTAATTTCCCTTTGATGGTTAGTGTCAGACCCCACGCAGAGCACAAAGCATGGTCCGAAATGTGGTAAAAGTAAACAGCATGCAAGATGCAATGGAGGTTATTTACAAGTTGATTATGGAATGGTATCAACGAGAACATACCAATGGTTGCTAAGACCATTTCCATCATTGCTATTCCCCAATGTCTCCATATGCAGCTAAGTATTCTCTGTTCAGTACCTGTACAACACTTACAAACACACCACGCGGTGGGCAAACAATCCAATTATTTCAAATAAAGCCATATTTATTTGCCCCCTGAGCCAACATTAATCTCAGAATGTTGGCGATTCAATTGGTTCCCACGGTTACAACACCAGAACAGCTCTTGATACAAACCTCCACTATTTTACCTCAGCTGTTAAGAGACTTGTGTTGGGCTTGTTTTGTGATGATGATCATGTTGTATTCTAACACTCTGTGTGTCCCTCTACAGGCCAACCACTTCCGCCTGTACACACAGGAGGTGCTGGAGCTCGGCCACAACGTCTCCTTTCTTCTACTGCTCCCTGCCTCTGATGTTGTCTGCAGTGCCCCAGGACAGAGTAATCCTTACACCCCACACTCAGGATTCCTTCACCTCCCCCTTCAGATGTTCGAGCTAGGTACGCCTGCTTCCATACCTACCTACGCAGCTTCTCCATTACATAATCTATCATCTGTCCCAGTGCTGGGGCAAACATCTCCATGCGTGCCACACTGCAGAACAAAAAGTGTACCGGCAATCTAAAGATTATTCTTTTTTGTAGAGCATGTTATTTCTTTTGATTTGAAATAGATGGTTAATCAACTTAAGGAGGTTTTACTGTTTCAGAATGGTGGTAGATAAATAGAACGACCTCCATTGAGAAGTGGTAATGGCTAATGGAGTGAAGGATAGGCATATGGCTCCTGAATCTGAGAGGACAGCAAAAACTGATTAAGGCACAAATTCCCACAGATACACTCCAAAATCTTGTGGAAAGCCTTCCAATAAGAATTTATCAATTAATCTAGTCTTTATTTCGCATAATTGGAATTTTAATAAAGAAAGAAGGTAAATATTTTAAGCCTCCAGTCTTGCCTTAAAATTGAGGCTGTTATACCCACAAAGGGAGGTGGTAACTCCATGTCCAACAAGCTCATATAGCTCTGATAGTCAGGTGTCCACATACTTTGGGTGATATAGTGTTTCCTGAATCTAAGACAAGACCGATGATTTATTTTTACAGCAGTAAAAAAAAGGGGCAGGCTAGATGGGTGCCGTATGGGGCCGATCTGCCACCAAATTTTATGTTTCTCTTATGTAAATGTACAGACCAAAAAGTTCTTAAAATAAAAGATCTGGTTGGTAATTGAATGCAGGTGAAATGCATCAGACCTAATGCATCATGAAAGGCACCACATGCCCCAATGGGGAATGCAATCCTCTATTTCCATGACAATGGGTTAATGTTTGAATAGGCGTAAGTAGGAGCTGCTGTAGTGCCTCTTTAACCTCTTGATGACAATTGCCGGTCCGGGCACGTCACGGAAAATCAAGTCGTTAACGACAAATGACGTGCCAGGACCGGCATGTCTTTAAACGGGTGCAGAAAGCGATCTACTTTCGTTTTCTGCACCCAAACGGCGTTGCTGTAATGCCTCGACCTCGAGGCATTCAGCAACGCCACGATCGGCACTAGGGGCCATCTCGATCAGGAGGCATCCAGCGACACCAAACACTTATCCCAGGATGGACTGTGACCGGTGATCTTCACCATCAGCAAGATGGCGGCGGCCCGGGAAAAAAACCAATAAAGACGAAAAAGTTCGCTAGATGGTCTCCAGACCCTCTAGAGAACTCTGGCTCCACTTGCAGGTTGAATACAGGTACTGCATTCAACCATGCAAGTCAATGGAGCCCAGCTTGCTAATCACAGTGTGATTAGTAAAAATAAATTAAAAAATTAAATTAAATTAATAATAATTAGAAAAAAATAGTAAAAAAAACAATAAAATGTAAAAATAATTTCCCACTGATGTCACTATCAGGGGAACCTTCAAGTTGAAAAAAAATGTTAATTTTTTTTTTAAAAAGAGGCAAAAAATATAAAATATATATATAAAAAATATTTTTTGTGAGCAAGTCCTAAAATTAGCATATTAGTTTAAAACAATTCTCGCATGGAAAGAGTTAAAATACTGGCATATTAAATGCCCATGGGGTGTCTACTTTCAAAAAATGTATGATTTGATGGGGTAAAATGAATTGGCCGGGTTCAACAATGTCCCAAATAACACGGGGGGAAGGATGGCCACACATCTAATTTCCAATAAAAAAAATGCACACATACCAAATGTGGCCTTTTAGTTCCAAAAAATGACAAGCCCATGCATGTATCACTGTACTCAGGAGATGTTGCTGAACACATATTGGGGTGTCGTGTGACAGCGGCATAAACCAGGAGCTGTAAATTCATACATAAAGTAGGTGTGTGGGGGAAAAATACACACAAAAAAATACTACTGCAAACTTTGAAAAAATTCTGGTGGTAAAATGTGTGCATGCAAAGAGTTAAAATACCAGCATTTAAATACCCTGGGGTGTCTAGTTTTCAAAAATATATGGTTTTGTTGAGCACACTGAAATGGCCCGGCTCAAAGATGTACCAAATAGGGCATGGGCAGTGGATCCCCAAATGCCAAAGTTCAACATTGAAAAAATGCGCATGCCCCAAATGTGGCCCCCAAACAGCCAGGCAAAATCATTCATGTGAGGTATCGCTGTACTCAGGAGGTGTTGCTGAACACACGTTTTGTGATAGTGACATATACGAGAACCTTTTAATTCATACCTGAAGTAAAATGTGTGTGACAAAACAAATGCAAAAAAAATGACTACCACAAAGTTTGACAAAGACTGGTGGTAGATATGGTGCATGGAAAGAGTTAAAATACTAGCATTTGAAATACCCTGGGGTGTCTAGTTTTCAAAAATATATGATTTGATGGGGTAAATTGCGTGGTCCGGCTTCAAATATACCCGAAATGGCACATAGGGGGAAGAATTACCAGATTTGGAAAATGTCTTTGAAATAGCAAAACGCTACCTATACTTATTGCCCCATAATGTGTAAAAAACATAAAAACATTGGGTATTTCTAAACTCAGGACAAATAGTAGAATCTATTTAGCAGGTTTTTTTCATTACCTTTTATAGATGAGTAAAAGATTTTTCAACTAAAAGTTAGAAACAGTCATTTTTTTCTAAATTTTTCACCATATGTTATACTTTTTTTAATAGTAAATAATATGATACAATCAAAACAATGTCATCTAAAGAAAGCCCTTCTTGTCCTGAAAAAAACAATATCTAATGTGTGTGGGTTCAGTAAACGGGAAAGAAGAAAATTACAGCTAAACACGAGCAGCGCAGAAATGTTAAAACGGCCATTGTCACGAAGGGTACAAAAAGTAAAATCAGCCTTTGTCACGAAGGGGTTAACTAAAGTGATATGTGTGTGTGTGTAACATAGCAGATGTAGTGAGCTTTTCATTTAATTCATCAATGTCGAAAGACATTTTTTTGCCCCAGTGGCAGCCTTGGGGGAGTTTAGTGACATTTTCTGTATAAAGGTTAGAGATGTGCGCCGTGTGTGCATAGTCTGGCATGTTGCATTCTAGTCGGAGGCTCGCTGGAGACTGCTGAAGGAAGATAAGGTGACGTGCCTGGAGGCGGATGGAGCCAGCCAGGATGGAACCGGGAATTGTATCCCCCGTGTGATATGTCACACACAGGCTGCCTGACCTGCCCAGCAGTGCAATAACATGGGGTAATATTACTTCTGCCCGAGACATTGATTGGGAGCGGCTTGTCTGCATTTCCCTGCGCTGCGTCAGGAGATGTTAACCCTTACGTATACCAAGTGGAGTGACTTATTATACTGCAAGGCATCCCCTGCCCCAGTAATTGGGGAGGAGTACGTGGGCTCCTTATACTGGTATATTTAGGAGCGGTAGCCGAGGAAAGCAGGGTCACCGAGGGGTAACCAGGCCAGAGGAACCTCACAGCAGCCTTTTCCATCCTGATCAGAACGACAGCCCTCTCTGGTCTGCAGATTCTAACAACCCACAGGTTCTTTTTTGGGGGTCAGCCCTTCTTGTTCTTAGTGCACCTTGAAGGTGAAGCTTCAGCCATTATATGCATTTGAGTGAAATTTATGGGTGTAATTATCAGATCCCTTCAATGCATCTGCTGTCTTTCCCGGCACCCCAGCTATTTGCAGCACAGATGTTTAGGTCTATTCTTTAACACAGTAATAAATGCATATTAAACTACTTTAACACAGCATTCAAGGCCGTATGTATGTATAAATATACATTTATTGTTCATATATAGGTTCAGCACTACGCGTTATCCTTTTAACTATTCAATCACTGGTATGCACATAGAAGCTGCAGAACAGCCGATCTACAGCATTACCATTCTTATCACGTTTAACTTAAAGCGAAAATCTCAATTACAAATGTTGAAGTTTGTATGAGGGCAGGGATTTATATGCCTGTCCATATGGGGGCACACAGCCCATCACGTATTTCATTAATATTCTTCTCCCTATATGTATCACAGAGACAAATAGTACAATAAAAATCAGCAAATGATTCTAAATTAGCCTGTGCAAATAAAACGCTTTGTGACTTGACTAAGACAATAAATTGCTATCAGTAACCCGCATCGCAGAGTGCACCGCTAACACATCACTTTGTACACCTGCCCTGCTCTCGCACGGCTGCCTGGCTTTTCTTTGGCACTGAAAGAGTTAATTTAAGGATTAACAATAAGCATAAATAAAATTAGTCAAAACAACCCTTCCAGACTCTAAATCGCGTGCAAAAATGTTTCATGAGATGATCTCACGTTTTTTATTTTTCCAACTTAATTTGTTTTAATTAAACTTTTAATTTAGAAGAACATGCCGTGTGCCGCCCCGCGAGCGGACTGTCTCAGCCGGCTTCTGAGCCAAAGTGATGCAATTTATGGAGAAAGCAGCTTCTTCCCCGGGCTGACCCCAGACCACACCATCCTCTCTAAACATTACCCAAATTGGAAAGGACATACACAAATCATAATGACATCATAACTTAGTCTCTTATCCATCATGTACAAAGCATTCAAATGGTTAACCCTAGGTGTTCCGACGTATTACCCACCAGTCATATGTTTTACTTTTATATTACCATGAAGAGTTACTTAGTACTTGCCCAGAAACCGGGCACCGTCTGCTCAATGCAGGTTATTTATAGAAAGCAATTTTGATGCAAAGTTTGAAATGTGGTCTTCTCACCATAGAAACCGTGGAAATGGCCCCGTCTTCAGAAGTATGTAATTGGTTGCTATGGTGAAAAGACCACTTAGCAGCAGAATTGCTGTTTGAAACAGCCCATATGTATAAGGTAATGGCGGGGCCGAGCTTACAGCCCTGTGATGTAAAGATAGACATTTCTTAGAAAACGCAGAACACGGAGAATGCAGCTTTTGCTTGCGTTATGAGGCTGAATCCTGAGGTTTGTCTGTGAGGGTGAACGGGGTGAAAAAAATTCAGATTAAGCACCAAAAAGATACACGTTTGGTGGTAATTCTGGCTTTGAGGGAACAGCTAGCCTTTCAGGCCTGAACATACACTGGAGCTCTGTGCTCCTGCGCTGGGCCGGACTGAGTGTAAATACGTTTCTGTCCCACGGAAGCAGCTGCTCCTTGGCTAACTGGATCTGTGCATGTACAAACGTGATCCTGGCCGCTACCTACACGCCACGCATCCCCCAACATCTCACCGACCTAGATACAGCCCCTTAGCACACATTCAATAAAATGGATTTAAATAGATCTGTATGCAGATCTTTTATATAGCGCCATCATATGCCACAGCCCTGTACAAACATAACATTTTTCCTATGCCTGCAGCCCTTAACCCCTTTCCAGCCGCTCCGTGCTGCAGCGTTTACTTTCTGCCCACAACGATGTAAATCACGTCACGCGCTGACTGCGCTAAACCAGCAGCCGGGTATCATTTTTAGAATGAGCCTGAAGAAGGTAATAGCATGAGGAATTTCTCATGCCTTATTTAAAAATAAATACACTTAAAAAAAGTCTAGACGCGCTGTCTCTCTGCGGGGCCGAGCACACCGTACACCTCCTGATTGGGCCTTTGTTTGGAATTATTGGTCGGCGTGATAGCGCTCTGATGTTGTATGAACGCAGCTGCCATCGAGGTGACAGATAACTGTTTGTTCCTTGCTCAGAACGCACTATAGGTGATGTCTCCGGTCAGATGTTCATGGTCCAAGCGAGCTGAAGGCTGAGATAAGATTACGGCAATTCCGACAATATGGACGGAACACGTTGGTGACCGCTACTCTATGGAGGTTTTTTGTTTTCTTTTTCCTTTGGCTTTGTCCATTTGGAACTAGACATACATTTTATGTTTGGTCTTTCTCACTGTTATTAAGAGCAACAATATATCAAACATGTTTTGGGATTTTTTTTATCCCTTTATTGTTTGTTTCAGAATACGGCAAACTTGGCATAAACACTTTCCCATTGCGCACCTCGATCGGCTGCTCGCTCTATACAATTTTAATACGATAAAGCTGGTGCGAAACATTGGAGAAAATAGGGTCAGTATGAAGCAGTCACTTCTCAGGCCTCTCAGAGACGGAATATCTCATCTTAACCGTTTTTTTCATTAACGTCTTCCCTGGGGCTAATATTTTAAGTTGGTAACGTGAGTGTTGCAGGTAGGTCTGAAGTAATCCAATTAGTAGGACCTGTTTCAAGACAGGATGAAGTAGGGATTGGAGGTTTAAGGAGTTGTGGATTCTGATTCGTAAAGTAGGAAAAGAAACAATAAATATTAGCGTCGGAGGAAGATTTCAGGCCAGGAGAGGCATTTCTGACGTAGAACAAGTTTCCATGTTTGAAAGGAAAGAAGATGTGAAGTGGATGAACCTCAAAGATGGCATTTTATGTAGTGAGCGCCTGCAGGTTCTGTAGCGCTGTCCCAAAGAGATGAAAACTAACACAAAATGTTTAACACGTACTGATACAGAGAAGAGGGTCCTGCCCTAGTGAGCTTACAATCTATCGAGTCTTAGTGTTCAGTGACGCTTTAAAAGATCAAGTCCGCTGCGTGCTGAATGCACTCTGAGCAATTGCTGTGACATGGTGGAAATTAATTTAGTGTTGGAGTTATATAAAGTAGCCTTAATGCTACAAGTAGCTGTGTTTCAGTGTCTAAATCTAAGAGAATAACATAATAGTCATTTTTTAGAAACAGACAGTTGTCCTCAGCGAGGAAGTCGGATTGGCTGCATTTTGAAGTTGCGACCAGTGGCTTAACAACGGGGTCACAGGTTTATTTACATGAAGGCTGAATAAACAGAGGAGAAAAAATACCATAATACTAGGGTAAAACCACCCTGACCGTGAAGGGGTTAAGGGGGTCAGGCCTGCCTAGGTCCAAAATGCATGGATAACAGCGACATGTTCAAGAGGTCAATCTCTTGTAAGATCCAAGTGCATTAGTGGCAGGGACAGGTATATGGGGTTATCCAGCTCCGGGCCAAAGTGTACTAATGGCAGTGACATGTTTAAATAATCACTTTGTAAACATGGACGATCTCCCCTGCCACTCGCAGGACAAACGACTAAAAATTGGTTCTCTTGCTGATAAGGCCAGAATGGCACTCAATGAGAGTTCACAGAGAGGTCTCAAATCCAGAACATAGCAGTACCTTGTTAAGGGTTAATTCAGGGAACTTGTATCTCTCGCTGGAGATCCAAGCGCATAAAGCATGAAGTAAATGGATGATAATCGACACAGAGTTTAACAATATTCTGAATAGTTAATTTTGAGCAAACTATTCAAGGGCTGTCAAGTTTTTTTCCCCTGCCACATTTGACCTTTTGTTGCAGACAAACTGCCCTGTTGCCAAAATGGCTAGTTTCCATGGCAACTCCATTTGATAAACTCCTAAGGTGCAGACCATTTGTAGACAATTTGTACTCTTTCCGCCTTCAGGGCATAAATTTAATCCAATCTACTGTACGTTTGATGCCAGACAGGATTATACAATGTGAAGCAGAGAGGCCGAGGATAACATTTCCAATGATATCTATTATAAAAAACGTTCACACGACCCTTCCGCAGCCAGAACGTTTCCCTCTTACAGCTTCGCACGCAGCCGCTCATTATCTTTGGCCTTTCCAATGTGAGGTCTGCTGGCAGAAGACACGAGGGATTATTTTTATTGATTTGCCATCCTTTCAGATGTAATTGCTGGAAGTTGTGCTGAATTTGCCCCCGTTGGCTCCATACTGGGACCTTTTGTTCTTTCGAGCATCTACGCGCTCTAAAAATTAGGCTCTCGGCAGCTAAACACGGCTGCTATGCTGTCGCATTATTAAAAGACTGATCCCCATAATTTACATTTGTTTGGAAGTCAGTGGGTTAAAGGCTACTTATACCTTGCTTGATAACTGTAGATGCTCATATTTGGTCCAAAAGTCAGTTGACTTTCCGCAAACTGCTAAAAAGGCTTCCTAGCCTTCCTTTAATGTCACTTAGTGCTGGCTGTAAGGTCATCACCAACATGCTCAGCCGGCAACTGTTACAGAATTACCGACTAATCACAAGCCCACAGCTCAGACCCCTAAATATTTTCTTAAATGGAGTATAGATTTTTATTCGAGGCTTTAAAGGATGGCACAATGAGTTAAGTTCTCCTCCGTGGGCCTTGTGAAAGCCTTGTCTCCTAAATGAATTGTTCTTTCAGCAGTCTAACATGGTACCAAGCCTCTGTGCCAAAATAAACATCATTATTATTGCATGAAAAAGGGTGCAGTCTTAAACTTTTTTCATTAAAAGTCTGATCTCTTCATCGAGAGTAAAACAGCCTATAAAAACATTCATCAATTTCTAACATTCCAAACATGGAAAAATACACATCTAATTAATCAATCATATTACGCCCCATAAATCAAGTGAACGGGCAGAAAAATGCATTAACATTGAGGCAGCAATATTTACAGTGTTACACGTATCGGAACAAAGCTAAGAAGTTCAGCAGGCTTTTCATCACATGGGTCGCTTGCCACCGGGCCGGCCAATACATGACCTGGTACAAATCGGATAACGCCATTAAAAGACAACGTGAAGGGCGTGCTAATTGAGTGTCGGGGAACTGAGCTTATAAAATGTTTGAGGGGCACTCCGGCCATCATGTGCACTTAAATGTTTGTGCTGTGCATGCAAATGCAAGGGGGGATTTGCAGAAATCCCCCCCCACATTCAAAATGCATTTGGTCCTTCCCTCGCCCCCCCAAAAAATGACCCGAAGGAGACGCATTCACTAGAATGCATCTCACTGCACATGATGTGCTAACCTCTAGTCAGCTCTTAGACCCCAGTGTGCATGTGTAAAGCCTTCCTATTGATTTTAATGGGAGCACTTTCCTGCCACTGATTGGCTACTTCAAGATTTTGGAGCATGGCTGGTGCTTTATTTTTATTTTGCATTCTGAAAGAATGTATAAATCTACCATAAGGCTAGACGGGCCGGGATCTCAACTCCTGATACGCCTGTGTATGTGTATGTGTATATTATATGTTAGGTGTGTTAACTGCCCCATTTAAAATGCGTACTTTGCTGCCTATTATTATTGTTTAATAACATTAATAAAATAATAATAATAAACCCTGCTGGGCTCTCCCACTGCTCCCCCTGCTGGCTGATCTCACATATGCATTCTTCTATAGGAGGGGTGTCAGTGATATAAGACTGTCCCTTTCATTTCTAGAAATAATAATAAAATGTGTCAGAGTAGAATAAAGAAAACCATAAGAACTCTGTGGTGCGCATTTACAGAGAACACCAGGGTTCTAGTAGATCAATGTCAACCCCTGTGGTACCCCGAGGGTACCTGCCCTTCAAGCTCAGAGATATAGCACTAATACAATTTGATTTGACCAACTGGCATGGCAGGATTTCCTAAACGTAGATTTCTTGTACTGATGATTTCTAAGCAATTGAGCGAACGCTCTCTCACATTCACTCTATAATCAGGGGAGATCTATGAGATGTTCGCCTATTATTGGAAGCAAGTGAGTTATACGGATTCATGGAGCGATAAGCTTATTTTGTTCCTGTCCACATTTGACCTGCTAGAGGTATGTGTGGGCAGCAAAGCCGAACACGTGCTGTTTGGAAATATTAATTCCACTTACATGCGCAAATTAAATCAGACACAAGATATTCTGTTCCTAAGGAATTAGGAATCAGATGGCCTTGTAGCTACATTCTGCATCATTCTGGAGATAGGAGTAAAGTCGGATTGTTGACCCAATAAGTACATGTTTCCCCAAAACAGAAGAAACGCTCCGCGCCAAGGAACAAATGCCTTCTCCAGGGAGATACTGTGACGGGCAAGATGTGGGCGTATTGGAGCAGGAACGATGGAGTCATAGCTGGCTCTAGACCGTGCATTATCCTGATGGTTTAGCAAAAGCAACCGAGAGAATTAGGGGAACAAAAATAAGTCTGGCTCACATGCAACGACCTGGCATGAGATAGAAGGAGGGAATTAATTTAAGGCCAAGGGAGTGTAATCATAACTCAGAAAACCCTGGAAAGTCCTGAGAGCCACTGACACTGAGTGAACCAAGTAGACAGTCTTACTCCATGGGAGCGGGGCTTTATCAGGTTGTGCGTTCGCGAAATTCCACCTGGGACCACTTCAAGTCCGACTGCCCCGATAAACCCCAGCACCCGCCAGTTCAATACCCACTTTACTGAAAAGAAACTGAGTGCTCCGGCATGTTAAGCAAAGAAACCTAAATTGTTATTCCAACACTTCAAACGCATAAATGTTAAGGTTTTTCTGCTGCAATGGCAACAAACACATTCGACCAAACAGTGCCACGTTGGCTTCGAACATTCAAAGTTAATGAAGATGGCGTCAAAAGTGCTTTATTTCGGTATAAAAGCGATATGTTCAGCAGAGCACCTTTAGAAATCCCCCCCAAATACGTGACTAAAGCACCCGCAGAATTTCCCACCAAGCGACTTTGTAACGTGAACAGACTAGACAGTTTCTTTTGGAATCGATTGCAGTTTATTTATTCTCTCATTGAGGTTACTTGAGTTATAGAAGATCCAAGAGTTACTTCAAAATAGATTTCTTTACTAAACCAGGCCATTCCTTAGGCTGTGGCGTTATTCACACGCAGCTTTTATATAGAGTAAGTGTTGATTGTTGGATAAATGGAAGATTCATTAATCAGTGTCACTGAAATGTGTGTAAGTGATGAACAAGGTTTCAGCTCCCCAACCCCCACATTCTTTTTAAAAGGGTTTGTTGTGATTTGGCTCATATCAAAGAAAAATACCCAGTTTTTACACAAAAAATAAAAAAAACTTTGCTATGTGAAGTCTCAGCTGAATAAAAGCAATATTTGCGGACGTTTAACGTGCGCTCATCCATCTTCTGCTGGGCATGTCTCATCTGAAACCCCATTGTGTTTATAACTCGGCTTTACGTCTGTTCCAGAGCATTTTTATTGCATAGAACGGGGGTCCGACAACCCTGGAACCGTGTATCAAGTCAGATAATAACCGCGTATCCATGCACAGCATGCTTAGCTTTATCCCGATAACCTGCTGTGTCGGGGGACCTTCAAGCTCTTCGGTTTAACAGCCAAAGGCAGAGAGGACTAAAATAAAGTAATATGATTCGCAGGAGGCGCTATTAGGAACCTTTTCTGTCGGCTGCATAAAAACCTGCTGATTTGGGATTGTGATTTTACAACAATCTCGCTATTTCCCCCCAAAAATAAGATAAGGTACAGAGGGTAGACAGGGGAAAGAAAAATGTTGGTGCGCTAAGCTAGTTCCAGGCTAAGGTCGGGAGTGTAGACAGACACTAGAATGGACCAATTAAAGCAATTTTAATCAATAATTTTTTCCCCTTTTTTCTCTAATTTCAGTTCACTTTTGCAGCTACAAAGAGAAATCAATCAGCCTTTACTGCCGCCTCTCTGCCATACTAGAGCTGGACTCCTTAATTTCCCAGCAGGCTTTGCGAGAAGCCATCTCGGACGATGAAGTTGGAGCCGCTAAACAGAGACACCAGCAGGTTCTGGACTATATCCAGGTAAGAGGGTCACAGCAGAGCTCACGTTGAGAACGCAAGCAGCAGCTAGGCCTCAGCGCCCTGACCCCAGCCTTTATGGGAGATAAGAAGCATTCGGTCCCGACTAGTCTGCCCATCTTTCTTCTACAGCACCGGCTGAGCTCACGACACACCATTTACTACATATGAGTGAATATTTCCCCATCTCTAGCAGCAGGTCACTTAATGAATTCTGGGGCAAAAAGACTGAAAGATGCAAATGTGTCAATTACCAAACCCCCTTACATTGTAACACTTTTACCATAATAAGATTCCTTACACTGCCAGAGCCTTAGCTTTGCTGTAGTTTTTATAAATCGCTATCTGTCTTATAAACTCTGTATTGATTTGTCTGAACACAGACAAAGCCTCTTAGTTCGCTGCAACCTGATTGGACAGCATGCTGCCAACTGCGTTAAGAGGCCGGCGTGTGCTGTCTGGTTAAAGGTACGGCGTATCTGTGCAGCTCAGCTTCCACAATAATAAAGCCCAGCTGTAGCTTACCTTATAAGAAATAAATCATCGTGATGTTCAGCCCTGACCACAAACCACAGGAACACGTGTGTGATTGTACGTTTAAACCATGCTAGAGTCCCTCCACAAACCGCACATTATAGAGAGCAGGGAAAGGCTAGGTAAATATCGTATAGTTATTAAAATAAAGCAAGCCTTCAAAACGTAGATTTATAGTAACATTTGCATGCATTTTGATACATATACACATTTTACTTTTTTCTGACACGAATAGTGTTTTTTTAATGTATCTATTTTCTTCTTTTTAGTCCATAAAATATATACAAAGTGTGTGTTTAGAAATGGCAGATTAGCAAGAGCACGGTGTTCTGAACCATAACTGCTTTTTGGCCCATGTTTCCTAAGCAGTGCTATTTCTTTGACTTCAGTTTGGACGGCCATGGAAGCACAAGCACCTAATTACGGATAAAATAAGGCATTAGCCCCTGGAATGCTGATTGAAACCGTAGGCACAGGTTTAAAAGGCCTAAGTGGTCTTATTTAGGGCTGCAACTAACGATTATTTGCATAATCGATTAGTTGGCCGATTATTTTTTCGATTAATCGATTAATCGGATAAAAAAATGAATGTAAATTTTTCATTTATTTAAAATAATGTAATAAACAAATTATATTAAATACAAACAGCATAATAAAAAAAACTTTGATAAAATGCATTTCTTGCCTCTATTTTGCAACCAGCCCCCCCCAATTTATGCATGTTTGAGCCCAGGCTTGCCACGCTGCCTCCCAGACATGCCACGCTGCCCCCCACATATGCCACTCCACGCTGCCCCCCACATATACCACTCCACTCTGCCTCCCACATATGCCACTCCACTCTGCCTCCCACATATCCCAGATCTGCCTTATACACCCTGATACACCACTCTGTCCTCCCCAGACATGCCACACTGCCCTCCCCACATATGCCTTATATACCCTATATGCCTTATACCCCCAGATATGTCACTCCATCCTCCCCAGATATGCCTTATACCCCCCAGATATCTCATAGTCCCCTCATAGAGTCACAGACCATACTTTTATAAATAAGTACTGGGTTAATCTTCACTGCCCCCAGGATTTAGATTCCCCTCAGTTTGCCCCCCTTTATCTCTAACTGCACCTTAAGTTAACTTTAATAAATTAATAAAATTAACCCTCAGTCCTCATCATTAAATTAACCCTAAACACCCCATTAACCATAACTGCCCCTAAATTAACCCTAAAGACCCCATGAACCACAGCATCCCCTAAATTAACCCTAAAGACCCCATGAACCACAGCAGCCCCTAAATTAACCCTAAACATACCATTAACCAAAACTGCCTCAAATTAACCCCAAACACCCCATTAACCACAGCTGCTCCTAAATTAACCCTAAACACCCCATTAACCATAACTGCCCCTAAATTAACCCTAAACACCCCATTAACCATAACTGCCCCTAAATTAACTCCCACCTCCCCTAACTTTCAGTAGCCCAAATATTAATTTTATACTTACAGTTAGATGAGTGTCACAGCCATGTGGTTCTGGCCTTCTGGGAGAAGGAAGGGGGCGGGGCCAGTTGTCACAGTGATTACAGGGAGGGGCTGGTAAGTAGGAGCTGCTGCTGTGAGTCAGAATAAACGGATTATATAATGAGGGGTATTTTTCAGAGCGTTTGCTCATTTAATAATCGATAAAAATCGATTCAACTAATCGATAATGAAATTCGTTGGCAACGATTTTCATTATCGATTATTATCGATTTTATCGATTAGTTGTTGCAGCCCTAGTCTTATTACAAGTAGCAATTGGCTGTTTGGAGAGACCACTTCTAAATACCCCCCACCACCAGCATGCATTCTATAACCTGCCCCACGCATGTGTATGTAGAATTACGTTGCAGTAATCATAGCAGGGATATTAAGCGTGTGAACTGGTCATTCTTGATGCATCCGTCTGAAAAATCTATCAGTTATTATTATTTCTTGTAAGATGCCAGCAGATTCCATTAAAATGTAACAATAACATGGACAAGCATAAGGCATGGTGGCACAGGAGGATAAGAGGACGTAAATGTCACATTCAAATATTTAAATAATCTTGCTCTTGGTGTTGACAGCAAACAGATGAAATATGGCGTGAAATGAGGTGGATCATGGACGCCCTGCAGTACGCCCGCTATAAACAGCCAGTGGCTGGCTTGCCGATAACCAGATTTATGGACCTTTCTGAAGACCAGAACCAAAAGAAGAACAATTCAACATCGTCCCATCTCGATTGTCTGCCGTCCCCCTCACCATCACCAGAACTGCACCGTAGAAAAGCTCTGAGCGGTAAGGTTTTGCCTTTGCTCTGTGCCCCTGGGCTGTACAGAATACTGCTTAGTAAGCGTGGTCCATCCGCCTTTTATTTCTCCCGTCGCCTAGTACTGGAGGTCGGTGAGTAATAGGAGAGTGTTTGTGGGCTGCTCTGGTGTATACATTAGAATTTATGGGTTCTCCCACTTCAAAGCATCACCATATTTACCACTAAGTCGCTCCTTTCACCAGTAAACACAGGCAGGGATCTGGAGAACAGCTCTCTCTGGCCGTGATATACTGCGGTGGGTGAAGGTGCCTACCTGCCAGATCAAATTCAAAATACGATTTCACAAACCGCTGCAACATGCAAAATATGTCAGATTTAGGGAAACGGGTGGCAAACGTATTACTATTTCTTTAAATCAGGTAGTCGAGAAAAAAGAAAGAAAGCTGCTTTAAATCAGCCTCGTAGCCGTAGAGAACTCTAGTTTGTCCTACAGAGCTGCATGAACTGTAAAGCCTTTTATATCGGGAATGATGTGCGGTAACACGGGAATGATAAAGGGAGGTCTATTCACAGAACAGGGTCTCTCTAGTGCTTTAGTATCCTGTTAGCGGCCGTAGAGAATCGCACTGACATTTTATACGCCAATAATATGTCTGATAGGTAATCCTTATACCTCGAGCTGTCTGCAAGGCACCGCGGCACCTTAACTCATTTCAGCTTCTCGGCGAAAGAATAAACTAATAGTAGTTTTTCCGGCTACTGAAAGGGTTTCTGTTTGGCAGACAGATCTCCATTAACCAGGGGCACACGGCACTCACTCCTAAAATCCCTTTACAGACAGATGCGGATCTGCGGGCAGGCGGCCGGCCGTCTTCGGATACTCGCAGTCTGCGCAGATTGGAAAGCTCTTTGTTGTGGCTTCTCATAAATTAGGTTCAAACTAGACAGCCGAGGAAAGAGGTTTTTTTAGGGTTTTATAAGAGGATAAGCCTCCTTTACACCCCCCCAATAATGTTTGCAAGTTTTCTTTCCTGGGGGCAATAAACTGGAGTAGCGGATATTATTTACATAAAATACAAATAAAACACTATCATGACCCAAATTTCTAAATACATTGTCCTTATTATCTTGGGGGGGTTGCTATTTGGGTTAAGATATATTGCTTGTAGGAAAAAGGCATT
Organism: Sceloporus occidentalis; assembly: GCA_023333645.1. NCBI lineage: Eukaryota > Metazoa > Chordata > Lepidosauria > Squamata > Phrynosomatidae > Sceloporus > Sceloporus occidentalis. The sequence goes on along the minus strand of JALMGF010000126.1, from coordinate 2,680,599 downwards.
GTTTAGGGGTTGGAGCGAACTTATAGTACAATAACACTTCTACCAACATTCAAAGAATACGGGAATTCATTAGCACCACTTCATTTTATAAACACGGGGTTTGATAACAGTTGTTTGGCCTACATTCTCTGCTTAGTTTTAGCATAATGTCTGTGTTTTACATATCAGGGACCGGGGACACGTAAGGTCTCCCCAACTCTATTTAATTCTAAAAAGGCTGATAACATTTAGGAATATGCAGAAGGAAGGTTATTGAGACCCAGCCATGCTAACTCAGCTGGTGAGATAGATTCCCTAAAATTACATTGTTCTTACACATCAGGTTTTGGACTGTCGGGTCCTTTCGCTGGCTGCAACATACACTGGAATCCAATGTAATCTGCCTTTATGCTTTTGGGACAGATCTGTGAGGTCAATGTGACCTCACCTTGGCGCACCTGGTAGCAGAACACCGACACAGCGCCACAAGCCATTTCAGCGATCCAATGATTCAGTATGAGTGCCAGAGGCCTCTCCGGTTAATTGGTTGCTCTTACAGTATTTCACATTGCAATGTTTTTTTGTGCCGATTTTAACCTCTACTTATCTCTCCTCAATAATAATAAAAAGGCGGTACTTAGACAAGATAGGACAGATTTTGGCTTCTATCGTCCTGAACTCTAGAACCAGAAGAACGAAGGTTCTTGGCTTGGTGGCTGTGCTGCGGGCCCTGTACTCACTCGTGTCCTGTGCAATTAGTGCACAGAGACATTATTCAGCTGCATGCTGGCTTAAAAATACTACCGTCCCTTGGGGGCTTCGTCTAGGTGAAACAGTGGGCTCCTTCAGGTTGGGTAATGCTGTCCTTGCATACTGCACCAGAGTTTACTCAATCCCATCATTGTGGAATTCTAGCAGAACCAAGCAAGTCTACGAAGGATTTCTTTTTTTCTTTTCTGTAAAAGTTTGCTAGGAATCTCTGCGTATTTGCGGTTAAGAGGCTTCTGTTGGCGGCGTGAGTCATCATTCCAGTTATAAATAGATGCAAAGGTGTATTTTCTACATTTTTTTGGTCTGAATTAATGTGTTTTACAGCCAAAAACACACAGCAACTAATCAGAAGTGCGAGCCGTTTAACCGTTAAGCCGACGGTCTTGTGTGGCCTATTGAGCACAAGAAATAAAATCGCTGAGCTTCAGCCCCGAGCGCACATCTCAAGATAAAGCATGAGTGAATGACACTGGAATACTTACATTCAAGCATCTTGAACTAAGTTGATTTAGCCACAAAACGCGAATCTGACACGTGTCTGACATGTATAGACGGCTCCCAATCGGCTAGTGCTTCCTAAATTAGTCATATTGTTTTTAGGGTGATATTTCAGGCTTTTCATAGATATTTAAAAAAAAATTAAATGTGATCCAGTTATGATTGGTCAGCCCAAAACTGAGCACTCAATAATATTTAGCTGGTGTTCCAGCACAAGTTACACCTGACTCTTGTATTTTAATACATTTAAGTCCTGAAAGGGAGAAAGCATTGGCTGGAATCTGACAAATACCCCTTTTTAATACAGAACTAAATATAACCACTAAATATAACCACTGTTTGGCAAAGCGATCCGGGAGCTTATTGAATTAAACATGCATCGAGAGCCCCGTGTGTTTCAGTGACCTAAGCTGAAAACGCTTCTAATTAAGCTACATTTTACATTCTGTTCGGATTTCTAACACGCGCAGCCATCTGTGTTTTTCTTAAAAAGTACAATTAATTACAGTCGGTAATTGCTTAACTGGAAATGCATGATAAGGAGCTAAGGGGCCCGACGTATTGGGAGTAATGTGTTTAAACCTATTTGTATGATAACAGGTATAGTATTGGGTATCGCTGATAATGCTGTCATAGTTTGTGTGTTCATACCCGCTATCTCAGTCACACAAAGGAGGAATGAATAAAATGCACGCACATTCACTTTCCAGGCCAGCAGCACCTTTACAGGTAGCCAGGTTAAGGAGCCCATCTTTCAGCGTTACTGAACACGTTAGAGGGGCTCCATCATTTCTTAGGTTCCAGACCAGGTTCAGACTTACCCTGTGAGTAAGTTATCTGACCTGCCCGACTCCATTGGAACAACTCATTATAGCCCTTTCTGGCAGGATCTTTTAGCTGCTTGAAACCAAGCTTCTGCCTTGCGCTAGAAAACGGGTTTATGTTAACAGGATGACATTGAAGGAGAGAAATTGCTTGCTGCAAAACATACTGGCCTTAAGTAACAATTACACTCCATATTTTTTTTTTAACTTACATCAGTGTTTCATTGTCCTGATGCAGCCCTAACATTCACAGTATATATGTACTATGCTCTGGCTTTTTGTATATTTACAGTAAATTCACTTCTGTGACATTGTCACTCTCCTAATAAGCTAAAACTTACACCAGCTCTTCCAGTACAGATAGATAACAGTACATTTCCATCAATAAAAAGGGCCTTCCGGTGAGTTAAGAGGCTATAAGACACAGTATGACTGTCTTCCCACGGTGTACTGCGCTAATAAATCGTGATGCAATAAAACAAATCATTAAAAAAAAAAAGCTCATTGAGGACACTTTAAAACAAAACAAAAAAAAAAGGTGGAAATGCCCTTTTTCAGTCTGTCTATTACTGGTCTGAAAATGATAATTATATTTGGATGTCTGAATTAATCCCCATCCTTATTTTAAAAACATACATTTAAATATTGCAGCAATATAAAAATTTAGAAAGTACTGTTTCTCAACATCTTTCAGTAGGATCTTCCCCTAAAGCACGGCCCTCATAATAAAGCCAAAGCACTAACAGATATAATTGGCACAGGACAGGAAAGAGAATTATACACAAAGTGTGTTTCAAGTAACACTGGGGTGACAGATTATCCGTGACACTCACACGCTTTTAAAAGAACACACTGAAATTCACAGTCTCCTCCAGCATAGAAAGGGTAAAGATGTCTTTCAAAAGGCAAAATCAGGGGACAAAACAAAGGAACCGTGCCTGATCGCTAAACGGTACAGATTTGTGCTGTGGGCAATTAAAACGCAAGTTTGAAAAGAACAGTTCCCCAGAGGCAAGGGTGCTGAGTGCTACTGATGAAATGAATACTGGCCTCGCTGTTAGAGATACCGCAGGAAGACCCCAAGAACAAACACACAAAGTCAAAACAACAAATAAGGCTTCTTCCTGTGCCAAGACCTTCCTCGTCGGACGTTTCTCAATGAATCTCTGAGCATTATATATATATATAATGACACTGTGGGATAAGACATTGGCCATCACTGATGTTTAGGAGAAATGGTTTAGGATACATACCAGAGTCCAGCAGAAGAGGAAATCTTGGGTCTATTGCTAACAAAATACTAGGACTAACGATAGAGGAGATAACGAAGTGTGCAAACAATTCTCTGTATCCAGGACACGCCACATGCTTCTCGGCATAGGTCATGCCCTATGGCTATATTGTGACTTATGATATCTTCTAAATGACAATGAAGGTAGGCTGTGAGCGGAAAACACACAGGCAGTTCAGACAGTTTCCCAATCGACCAGGGGTAATAATGGCTGTGGAGGCAAACATTTTCATTGATCTTTCCGGCAAACTACAACAAATAATCACCTTCTCAAAGTCAAATAGTGATTCAGGCAAATATTCTCATTCCTTGGAAACAGAGTGGGGAACAGGGGTTCATGGCATGTGAAGGAGAACTGGGTAGTGTCATGGCATGGGGTCGGAAAAGCGTGAGAAAGGAGCTAAAAGGGAAAAAGGGAAGAGTGGAGACTTTTGGGGATGAAGAAAGATGATATTACTAATATCATATCGTGCAGTTGAAATGTAACACGATATGTTCTCTTGTAATAGAAGATGGGATTGTCTGTCTTTTTGAGAATAATGATGGCTTGTGGATACTAACTAAGTTTCTCCTTTCAGATTCCCAGCCATGCTCAGATGAAGAAGGCTGCTCAGAGGTGTTTCTTCCGACTGACAGTGACTATGACTCCAGCGATGCTCTGAGTCCCAGAGAGCTCGACTTAGTCTATTCGTCTTCTAATGACATATCCCAGCAGGCATTGTCTGGCCTGAGCGGCAGCGCCCCCGACGTCCTCCAGGTGAACGACATGAAACCTTGCTTCACCTTGAAGGAAGAGTGCACCACCTTGGACCCGAATACGGAGTACTGTACCAGATACATGGACAACCTTTCTGTAATGGGTTTCCCTTCAAAGAGCATGGACAAGTCCCCTAACTCAAAGCAGCACTTTAGCCTCCTAGGTAAGAAAAGGTCAGGGAAGCATCAACACTGCAACTACTTCACTCGGCATCATCGCTGGCTACGGGTCCACAGCGAGTCACAGTCTTTGTCTGAAGGAATCTACACTCAGCACATGTCTAGAGCAGTGGATCGTAATGAAGATTCCACCTCTGGCGAACAAATAACCATTCCAGTAGATACCCCAAGAAGCACTTTTTTACCTCATGCTTCTAGCCTGCCCGAAGAGGGCAGAACCAAGTACGACGAATCGAAAATGAATGTGCGCAGGATTTATGTTGAGCCTTGCAAGCAAATCATGGCAGAGAAGGAAAGGAAAACATGGACTTTAAACATAGATGGATCGCGATCACCCGTCAAGGAACCCAGCATACAGCTCATAACTGGGCAAGACATGGACTCTGATGATAAGACCAACTTACAGCTGTCGGAAGTATGTAGCAGCACATTATAACGAGAAGAACCATCTTACATGCTATTCTCCATCTGTCAAGGTCCTCCCTTAATTTATAATTTCTCGTGATGCTGATGTGTTTGTATAGAGCTTTGTCTGCTGGTGTTATCATATTCTGTTTGTACATAATCAAATGTATCAACACAATTTTGTTAATATTGCCCTTCATAGCAAGAAAGCCAAGTGTGTGTTATGGTGGCTAAAATTCCATGCTGTCGGTGACCATGAACAACAACCATGTGTTGCATCGTTACATTGGATACACCTAAAAATAATGTTTCCTTATCATTCTCTTCTGTTGAGAATTGATAAGTTTCTAATCCCAAGTATTATTTAATGAATGTCGATCAAAAATGCATTAGGTAGAAAGTTTTCCTAAACATGGAAGAAGGACACAAAAGCACAAAGCTGAAGAGATTCCTGTGTTAGAATAAGCACGTAGCTTATCCGGTAAGGTTTGGGTTCCCACATGTCTAAATCCATTCCATTAGCACAATACGGCAGCCACTTCCAAAGTTTTAAAATTTCCCATTTTAAAATTAGTATACTTAATTATGAAACATACAGGGCGGCAGTAAGAAGCAAGCGACTGCGTCATAAAGAGTTACGGCATTTTCACAAAAGAAACATGGTATAGTTTTACAATTTCTAAAAGCGGTTTACAATAAGTTTATTCCAATAGTTACTGCAACAAAAATCATAAACCATATTTCACACAATAAAACATAATAACCTGCCATAGACCTTCAGCATTCAAAGGGTAAACCTGTTTATAAATAATATTTACAATTATCAATTCTCCAGAGTTTGAATATTTACCATTTTTGGAGCTCTAGGACCTTGAATTAAAGCACCTAACAGTTTACAGTAGAATCAGACAAGCTGTTTGATGGCTGAGGGTGATCGGAGCTAGCCAAACAGCCGACGGGTGAATGGCTACCTGGTACTGGTTTACAGCTCCAAAAACGTTTTGGTTGTAATATTGCTCTTAAAATAGAATTTCACGATTGCTTAGTAAATTTAGCATTTCCTATTCGTAATCACTTTTGTAAGGCCAGTAGCTTAATCAACTATTTTTTTATGGATGGAAACAAGTTAACAATGAAATGGAATTCTATGCAACACGTACTTTGTTTATTAATTTAAAAAAATGTGCTATTCTGTTTACTTATCGTGACTGTAAGACGTTACTAGTTTGGTGTTTCTGGAAATAAGGCACTAGCTGGTGTCACTCGTCACCTACACTTTAGCATCTAGTAACGCATTATGCATCACTTTAGAATAAGTAACACTGAGATAGTTAAATGAAGCCTAATTTTTTTGAAAATTGGGCTGTTTTCACTACTCTATCAGTCTACTCAATAGAGACCATGCCTTCTCCAATATCACAGCCCAAATAAAATAGCTTGATAGCAGCTTTCTCCTCCACACACAGCCCTGGTGACCATCGTGCCACGTCATCTTTCGGCTTTCGCTTTAACTCATAAATCACTCAATGCTGTATTTCCCCCACACACACACACACAAGTGCCCTCAATCTTAACCTATTGTGCAACTAAACAGGTTCTTAACATTTGAAGTAGCCCAAAACCCAATCTTTTTAACGGATCTCTAATGCACCAAAAGTGACAGGGAACAGGGAGGCAACGGCTGGCATCGTCCTGAATTTACTGAGCTATCCGAGTTCAGTTTTTCCTCTATGATCGAGACTGCTTCACTTTAGAGAAAGGTTCAAAAGTTTAAATCTATTCCTATTATCTTCCAGATAACCGTACTAAAGCTCTCTGGTCCCTTTCAGTGATTTTCTCTTGACGCCTCAGCGTTTTAGTAGCAAATGACCCTAATTATTTTCAGACAGTTTCCATCAGAAATTTTTGTAGATTCCAGGGCTGGATTTTCATGACAGGTCTCGGCTACTCGTGAGGCAGGAGCGGTAGGCAGAGAACCTTTTCCTGGTATCAATCAGGACATCAGGCCCCGTTTGTAGCCCTGTCATCTACAATCCTTTGACAGGTTTTTATTTATCCAATCTACTCATCCTAGCGATTCCTTTTGAAGTGTCTCATTCCAGCCACAGTGGAGTCAGCCTCTGTTTGTTTTGTTAACCCTGGAAGCCAATCTGAATGACTTTCCTCAGAAAATGAGACATTGAAGCAACACAAGCCTGACTTCAGCTCTGTTATCACATGTGCCTCTATTGTAAAGACAATATTTACAATCTCCGACACTTCTGTCTGTTCTTAGTATATATAAGCACGCAACAGTGAATTACCACAATCCTTCAAGGGCCGCTCCATTCTTTCTACAAGCGGCAGAATAGCTGTATTTACAGAACAAGCCAGAATGAGATTTTTTTTTTCTTACGTGCGCATTACTAAAAGGCAAACAAAACATTTGCTTTTATAAATCACTGCAGAATTCTGTAGGATAATCTAAAGTGTCAAGAAATAGCGCAACCTGACTTTCTGGAGCTTACGGCCTCCATATATACACACATACCTTTTTTTTGTGGGAGTTGGGAAAATAGAAATCACTTATTTTTAGCCATTAATTGTGAAACAAAAACCCCAGACCCATTGATGACCTTGTGTGTAATGTGAATGAACCGTGTTAATGAATGAAAATATCTTGCTGAACCTTTACAAGTAACACTGGAATGATAGCGCCATAATGCACCAATATGTTACATCGCAGAAGAAAGGTGTAAAACTAATACAAAGAGAGAGGACAGTAATTTACCTATTTTGTTTCTGATAAAATGAAGGGAAAGGTCCTTTGGGGTTGTGTATAAAAAGTGATTCGGGGGGCTTAAAAAGTGCTCTGGTGCACCGGTTGAGAAGACCACCTCTCAACTCATGGTGACTCCGCTTCAAGTGTCCTTCACAAATTATAGTCCATGCAACTAATGGAAAACCAAACATTTTATTTACTTGATTCAGTAAATTTTTAAGCACTTTTCTGTTTCAAATAAAACCTCTACACGTATTCTTCACACACGATGTATAATTTAGAAGATAACATTCTTAAAAGCCCTGAAGAAAGCCGTACTTCAAAATGTTCCCTCTTGCCAGGGCAGGAATCTGTGATGCTGCCAATGCCTGGGTATTTAACCCATGATGTATATGCAGGGGTTTTATTGTAACTATATTGTGACTATACGTTCTAATCGTTCAGTGAAATGTAGCATTCAAACCGTTTGTAGCAAGTGAGTGCAATATCCACGGTAACAGCTGCCGGTCAGCTGCTGTTAATGAATTCTAACACATTTGGATCTATACACGCATTAAGAATTATTCAAACACACATATTAAACAAACATATTTATGGCGTGTGACTGTTAAAACGTACGTACAAGCATTAATTCAAAGTGTATATTATTGTATATATAATATTTATAAAGAATGTGCTGCTATATATAAAATACTGTATTTGAGTGCTTAGGGTCGGGTATACTAAAGGTGTTTTGATCAAGTCGGTGTTGTGCAATGTGGCATTTTGCACCAAGTAGCTGGGCATATAAAATACATTGAATACCACATGAGGCTGTAGACTGCCCCCTGCTGCACCAGTGAATTTTACCACCACTTAGTTACCCCCTGGCCGACCCCATTTCATTTTTGTAGGAGGGGGAATATTAAGAGTTTACACAAGTGGATTATAATATAAATAAATTATATATAATATAAATTTATGAAGGGTTAATGCTGACATGTTTAAAAGGACCACACCAGGGAAATGTGCAGGAGAACTTATCTATGTAACTTTGCCTGCCTAGCCCAACATTTGAGGGATTGTGGAAAGGCGAGGGAATGAAGGCATTACAAATTTAAATCAAAGTGATTAAAAGTCTGTAGATGCAGAAAAAACAAAGTCATATCAAACAAACCAAAATCAATAAATGACGCTAATATATTGAAACACCGGCTCATAATCTTGTGTAAGACCCCAGTCAGGAGGGGAAACTTGTTCCACGGTAAACTTATTTCACAACAATAACCTCCGGTGAGGCTGCTCATTCTTACACGGTGCTCGTAATACTCTGGGCGAGGAGTTAAACCAGCTATACCATCCAGCTCTTATATTGTTAAATGAAGTATTAGTGAATAGAAAGACACACAAGTATTCTGCCTTTTGCTGTGAGTAACACGTGGATGTGCGTTAGGTGGTATATAATCGTAAAATATATTTTAATCTAATCACCAGCAGTCTTATAATACGAAATGCTATTTTTGTGTCTCATAATGGTGACTTATTCTGACCACTTTCTACTTTGTAACGTAAAGAACGTTGCTCCACCCGTGTCAATAGTTTAGCAAACTTCATGTCTTTATTTCTAAAGGCAACAGTAGTGTGTTTTTGTTGTTTGATTTTGTTTTTTTATGGTTAAGGTTCGATACGGACAATACTTGTGTACATATCAAATGTTTCATTCCCAATGATTGTTTTATGTTCTCAGGGACCTGTAGCACTTTGGGCAGATTTCCAGGTCTCTATCTTTGAGTAGACTGGATGATAGAGACCTGGATATCTGCCCAAACTGTCTGTTTTCCGATGGGAGAGGGACTGTCAAAGCCTGACTTGTGGCAGATCTCTGACAGGGGTATTCACTAAACCAGGGGCGTCCAACGTGCGGCCCTCCAGCTGCTGCAGGACTACATCTCCCATATTCCTCAGCCAGCCCCTTAGCTGAAAGAGCATTATGGGAGATGTAGTCCTGCAGCAGCTGGAGGGCCGCACGTTGGACGCCCCTGCACTAAACCATACATTTGTAGATCTCAAACATTTCAAAACCCCTACAATGTCACTATCCATTATAAAATGACCAATCCCCCCCCCCCAATGAGCTCCTCCTATAGGAAGGGCTGACCCTGTATAATGTATAGTTTCTAATATACGGAGTTATACATTATAGAGGGCCAGCTTCGGCCTTCCTGCAGTAGAGGCTGCCAGGGGTAGGCTCTTCGTTGCCCAGTGAAAATGTTCACCTGTCATGAATAAACGCCCCGTTTAGTGAATACATCAATTTATAATCCATCATTCCTGTGAATGTTATGAATCACTACTCGAAAAAGCCTGGAAACTGTTTCGCTTTATGCCTTTCCTGTACATAGCAGATTAGATGTTTTTGTTAGTTGTCCTTGGAGTACGTTGTTAATATATATGCAATATACAGTATATACACACACATTCTATTCTGTAAAATAATTATTTTGTCACCCTTTATGTATATATTGCACAGTGTACATTGCTATGATCAGCACCAGAACAGAACAATATTTTTGAATCTAATGTATTGCCTAGTTTTATAAAATTTGGGTGGAAATGGCCTCGTACAGAATTTCGTGTTTTATAGGAGGGGGCTGCAGACACTGACATTTTGGGATATTTTCTAAGAATGTTTGTGGCAGTTAAGCTTAGAGGATAGACTGGGAACAAAAGTCTTTATTCTAAAGGCTTCCAATTTAAAGTTATTGGGCTGCCAAAGATAAGAGTGATCCCAGACTATTATACCTGCTTCTAGTGTTAAGTTTTGAATTATATTTGACACGTGTTTTATACTCACATTTGTGGCACTTAGCACCTTGGTTGAAACTGCAATCTGTCCAAGACTTGGGAGTCTAACTTCCAACATTGAAGGGGTCTATGAAATAAAATCTCAGAATTGCTGGGTTTCTTAGTGACATGTGTAGCAGGCTCCATCCTGTAGAACGGACAAAGATGGTCTAAAAAGCCAAATGAGTGGAACAGGACACGTCTTGGGCATCCACAGATCATCACACATTGGGGATCTTATAACCATTTACACACCGTTGCTCGTACCCACGGTGGTTAGGTGGGCACCAAAAAATATCGGTAAGGTAGAACCCTGTGTACAGGGCATGATCTGGGTATGAGAGGAAGAGCTAGTGACAGGAGTAATGCCCAAACACCATAAGGCTCCTCCACAAAGCCTAGGTTGTCAATATTCCCTTTCATAGTTTTTGCACTTGTATCGGCCTCCATGTTCCCCGTTTGGCTGGAACCATTCTGTGGAGCTCTTATGCAGTCACTTTGGGCACGGTCTGGCCACAGAGTTTTGGGAAGCTCTAGGTCTCTAGGTGGGCATAATGCGAGGACCCATAGTTTTGATCGTTTCCCTTGTTCTTGAGAAACATGATCCCTTTATTGGCTAACTAAAGCATAATAGATTGCAAGCCTTCCAGACTATCTAGATCTCTTCTAGTCTCAAAAGCTGGCAATCCATTATACTTCAGTTAGCCACTAAAGGCATTATATTTACCAAATTTGCTCTCTTTCAACTAACAAGGTTCAACTCTAAATCTTGTTCTTAGTAGCCAACGTTGGACCCCCCAGCTCACTCCAGCAGATAACACGTAGAACTGCTACTTTACCTAAATGCCTAAGGTTTGTACAAAAATACAAGCCCCTCCACCAATGCATTATACGCCCCATAAAGAAAAGAAAACATTACATACAATCTACTTAGATATTTGTTACTTAGAGTGGTTTTCAGGCAGGAAGAATGTTTCAAAAGAAGATTTATTGTCAAAAGTGAACTTTCCTCCTGAATAAACTTAAGAGTATCAGAACTTGTATTTGTAATAAAGACTGTTTCAACCGAACAAACAATGCAATTTCTGAACAAATACTTTCCGTGCATGTCTACATGTTTTTCGGCGCTGTTCTTGCATGTCCAATGCATTTTTGCTGTGTGTTCAACTGGATGATGCTCTTAATTTTTCCCTCTTTGTGTTTGAATGATTGTGAAGTTTGTTTGTTAAAATTTCAGAGTGAAGCCGTTGTTCTTACAAAGACCTTAAAAAAGCCCAAAAAGTTTTTATTCTCTCGCTTGGAGTTTTGAAATCGCTTAGCCCTAATGTTGTGCTCAGTTTTAATACCAGTTCTCTGTAAATCAGGAAACCTCTGTTTTGGCACGTTTGTGATTTTGTTACTTTGGACCCGAGGATGTGCATTTTGTTGTCTTTTTTCTGAATGTACTGTTTTTTCCAATGCAAATTGTTGACTTTTTCAGCAAACGGTTCTCTTATTTTCTAGAGTCTACCTTTCAATAAACGGTTTTCCTACACCCAGAGTCGTAGTCAGTCTTTTTTTCCATTAACTCGCACATCACGCTCCAGCACAAAGCCAAATGTACAAGCAATATACAACTGTTCATGGGAGATGATTAAGCCCATAATTAAACTATTAATTTGTGATAATGTAAAGATAAACTGAAAAAACGTAGCAACGGTTATCCAGAGGCCCGCTGAGGAAACAAATGGCAACACGATAACTAATATATACGTGAATCATAAAATCTAGTCTTTCAAAAAAGTTTTACTATTCCACAAAGTTATTATTGAAAAGGGTTAATAATGCACTATGGTTTGGGAAATCATGTTGAATAATTTTCTTATTAGGCAAAAATCTAATTATATATATATATATATATATATATATACATATATATATATATAAATATAAAACTATAAAAATGCTGTCGTATTCTACTATTCTGATCTTAAAATTTCAGTCAATTTGAATTAATTAAAGTGAATAATTTGAATTCCAACCAGGAAATTCAGTTCATATCTAAAATGAAAATATGTCTGCGATTGGCTTTTTTTTTCTGATAATTTGCATTAGCCAAAAAAAAAAAAAATGTGGGGAAAAGACATTGATTTGTAGAGCTAGTGGAATGTGCCGGCTTAAAATATTCACGATAATCTCAACCTAATTCTTAAACAAACAACACACAATAGACGGCAGAGGCAAAGCTGTTACCGATATGTCCTGCTTGCTGAATTATGACTCGGAGTGTTTAGAACGAGGTCATTAAAAGGAGTTAGCAGCGAGTCTTCGGTAACTCTTGCAGAAAATAAATATATGATATTAAACAAATCCAAAGACCGCTCTGCCTATAGCAAACACAACCTTTGTACCGCATCCGGTCGCAACATTTCGAGCTGCCTTCAAAGGAATCTTTGTTTAGTTATTTCATAGAGACACCTCAAACATTAGCGTTAAAACTTTTACAATATACGCGCCAATAATATCACATAAAGCAGAGGTTTACGCAGAAAGCGTACGGGGAGGATGCGGAATCGTCCATAGCCTGGTAAGCTGCCTGCTGTCTCTGATTCAACTCCACCAGCAAGACTTTACATTGTCTGTGTTGGTGTCTTTTAAATATTTTATTATTGTTACTAAAATCATTAAGACATGAGAATTAAGTGGCTTTGGGAAATTTTATATTTAACTTTTACCCCCACATATAAAAAAAAAAATGTTAAAAAATAAAGTCATATCTAAAGTAACTTTAAAGCAATCTGAATTTGCAGTGTTCGTATACCAGTAACTTAATAGGATCCAACAAATGTAACATCCTCTACCAATCGCCCCCGCAGTGAATGGCGAGTTCCAAGTCATGTTTTATTATATATTTTCAGACACTACAAGGAGGGTAAAAAAAACAATTACTTTTCCAGTTATAGTAAAGAAAGCTTCTACCCGTGTAAAATAAACAACACATCCGACCAATACATCTTGGAATTATCTCTCTCCCGCTCTTTTAAATAAATCCTTCATCAGGAGTACATTATTCTAACAATAATTAATTACTATTGCTTCACTTAACTAACCCAACTGAACCAGAGCTATCATGTGTCAGGATCTAAGTACCTAACACAGCTCTTAAAATACATTTAAAAAGAAATCTGTAAGTTAACAATTCTTATCTCCCCGGTCCTCTTCAACTTATCTCAAGTCCCAAGTTTCACTTCACATTGTGCGGCAGACAATAGATGATTGGCAGCCCATATTAAATCAAAGTGGTTTATGTGCTAAAATACCCAGGTCTGGGGCTTGCTAGGTACGGGATAATTACACCTTTAGCCCCCACTCAGCCAGTCCTATCACTAGACCCCATGGAAAGAGAGAAAAGGTATTAACAAATTACATTCATACCAAATATATCCTCCATAAACCAAGCTACTAGATTTTCGTTGCCGATGGCATGACGGTAAGTACAGTAGGTGCACAATTTCACTCCCTCGGAGACCAAACAATTTAGTTTAATATCCCAAAGCAATGGATCTGTAAGATCTCTTAAATCTAGTGGATTCAATGTTGGGGCTGTTAAATCAAGGCCCGATTATCAAAATATAAGGTAAACGGATACCCAAGAAGGCACCCTTCATTCTTTGAACGACTCCTAATGAATTCATATACATGGACTTTTTCTGCACAAAAGGTGGCAACATGTTAGGTCCTGATGGGGCAGCATCTTTACTGGTATCATAACCTCTATGAACCTCAACTCATCCAAGTGATTAACAGGTCATCCCAAGAAAACCACATAACTCACAAATCGCCTGGGGGGTTCCCAATTTTTTTACTTTTGTCCAAATACCTCAGCGTTAAACTTTGGTACCAAGGTGTCTGCCAAGATCTTCTGTAAATGCACTTTAGAAAAGACTTGACTCAAACTCAGCCGCATCGGATCCTCCTGAATTCTACTACATATATATATATATATATATAACCAAAACTTTTCAGCGACAAAAGAATGCACAGTCCAAAATCACACACATGGCAAAGCTTAGTCAATAACCCTGGGGAAAGCGCATGGAAGTCTCCGAGACATCACGGATTTGGAAGTAAAATTCTATTTTGAACGCCTGCTATCGCTGTTTAGCTAAGCTGTGAAAGGCTGCTGATAGTGGCGCGATCAGATGCACAATCAACGCCACATCAAAAGGCAAACAGAGACTAATATGCTCGCTATTTCTCAAAGACAAAAGTACAATCCGTTATCAAAAATCCAACTAGTGCCCATCCCTAAAATCGCATCTGCCCCCCCCCCCCCAAATAACAGAGGCGGGAGATAGAAAAGGAAATATTATTCTAAATAAAAGTAAAGATAACTGAATTAAGCATATGCCACCCCACTAAATCTGGCCTCGGAATTCATTGTGCAAATTATACTTGTTTTTGCTGTAAGTGGATCGGAGTCTTGGAGGTGGCTAATTGCAGAATTACTGTGTGTGAATAAGGTAGGGAATGGCTGTGAGTGATGAGATTAGTGGTCTTTTCAGAATTTGCACAAGACAGGAAACATTGGCCCCTGATGACCCTCTTTTCCAGGAGGTCAGAATGTTTGCTGGGTATGAGGGTAACACAGGGTTCTCCAGCCCTAAAAGCCCCGATAATGTGTATAGAAACAGCAGGGAATGGATTTATAAACTAAACAATTCTCCTTCTAAATATTTGAAATCGTTCTGCTCTTACCCAGAAACGCCACTGACAGGGTTAACCAGCTTTGGAAAAGCATCCCGTTGCGTTGGCAGCCAAGATGACTCTAAATAAACTCGATTTTATGTGCAGAAAATAGAAATTTGCCTTGTTGGGGGAACCTGGTGGCCAATGATGAGATTTATCCCCATATACAAAAAAAAAAAAAAAATGGTTAAAAGTTAAATGTAAAAAATTAGCATCTTTGGAAAATGTACACTGAGAAAAAAAAAGTATAAAAGTAAGAGCGGAAAGCAAAGTGGAAAAGAACACAACTCTGCGATTAGACAAATCGGAATTTCATTAATCGCCAGGAATTGTATTTCTAATTCGTTTGTATAAAAATATTCAGTATTTTATCTGAACTTTGGAAAGCTCATCTTGGCCAACCATCAAAAAAATAAATGAAGAGAAATCGTGCAAATTGGCTGAGCAAGCCGTCATGAGGATGGATCCCGCGCCGTACCGATTGTCTCCCAGCAGGACGCCGATCTGCCCTCAGCTGAAGGGGCCGAGTTAACAGACCCCCTGCCCTGGCCGATAATTTGCACCATATTTGCGGTGAAGCTTAACACATGCAAACGAGCATCTTGGAGAATGAAAATGTTGATTAAGTGTAATCAAAAGGTCCTTATTTCCCAGAATAGTTTCACACCTCAAAGTGTTCACAGATTAAGATGGACTCATTGCCTTCCTTGACAACCTTCGTGTCCCTCATTCAACCCCCTTCAAGAGCTCTCCCTGAGTGTGAAGTGCTTTGGAGGAGATGTGATCAGGAAACTCAAGTGTCATTAGGAGGCGTTAGCCTTAGACCCCCCCCCAAAAAAAAAAAGTAAAGTCCCTGGGTGCTTTTTCAATCACTTAAAGTAAGAGGAGCGGAGGAGATTTCCTTATCTCCAGACTTGTAAAGAGACATGCGGATTGGTAAACACGCTTGACAGAATGAATGGCCCCAAATCAAACAGAGCCCTCTGGATATTTGTTTCTCTTGTGCATTTTTATTGCTTTTTCTGAAGTTGCCCTCATCCAACATTTAGCAAAACTTTACAAAAAATTATTAATTCAGAAAAACAAAAAAAAACAATCAGGACTCTGCGTGAGAGGAAACGCATTCTAACGGAGTTCCTATTCATTTTTTGACAAATACTTTTGGAACAATATAATTAAAACAAGCCACACAACACAAATAAATGAATTAAAAAGTTATGTATTGAGATTTAAAAGGAGAGTGAGCTGTTGGGTGACCTCAGATCAGTGGATAATTTAGCTGATGCGCTCTCTCTGTTACTTCTAAAAAGATCACTTATCATAATCCAGGGGTTATTGGTGATGTTTAACCCTTAAAACCAGGGAGGCTCTCCTTCCAGGGAAATTTACACAGACCGTTTTTTTGCCAAGAAGTCCAGCTATTTCGCAACCAAATATGGATTTCGGTGGCACAGAAAGATGAACGAGGTGAAGATATAGACAATTTTTTGGCATCAATCCCAAAATCAACCGATTGCCGTTATGGAAGGATTCAGGCACTCGCACATCAAAACTGCATATAACAACAGCGAAGAAAACATTTCCAAAGAGCCAAATCATTTTAAAGAAGCCGTATGTCAGCAGCACACGTTAGAAGGGGGTAGATTAAGATGATCAGATGTGGCATTTAATCATTGTTCTATACAGGAATGGGGGCAATGCAGTCATGCACTTTCCAAAATGCCCCAGATTACAGGAGGCACCTGGGGTAGATTACAAGTGAAGGTGGCTGTTTTGGAGTGGGAATGGAGCTTGGGGTTTTACTACAGCCCCATGCTGGGGTTAGAGAGGGTCTTGATTACAAATGAAGTTGAGAAGCTGGTGTTTATGGCTGCTTCTGGGGGATTCTCCCTGCCTACAGACACCATTCTGTCCCATGTTTAAATATTTGCCTAATTACCTCTGCCTTATGTGGTCTCGTTATCCAGTTTGCATAGGAAAGCATTCATCAAAGCCTGCGGTTTAAGGTGTGAACAAGCTTTATGGTGTCACTCGGGTTATTTCACTCACAATGCTTATGACTTTGTGACGCTCAACCCCGGCAACACAAAGTCACTTATAGACCGTCTTAAATCATACAGCACGGATTACAGTAAACCCACCAATGGGAGAGTAACGCATTGAAATAAATACAGAGGTTGGAACCTGATCAACTTTTGCAAACCCTGGGAATTCGGTTTAAGAAATGCTGTGCGTCGCTTTAAATGATAGGTCGGTGGTATTTGTAAAAGCAAAAAAAAAAAATTTAAAAACCCAAAATGATTCACATCTGTAATTCTGCACCTATTAGCTTCCCTCGTACGTCATCCACCCAGAATTCAACATTTCAACTAGCGTTAATCATTTATCCTCATATTGCGGAAAAAAGTCACAGCTTCTAAGTAGTTGTTCGAGGACCTTCGGTCTGTTCTTATCTTGTTCTTTTAGGTTTAAAGTGGCCATAGTTGAAATGATCAAACACTTACATTTACAAGAGTTTTCAGGACGCCTTGAATGAGAGATGCTCAGCAGCCATTACGGCTCACGTCATAACGCCTTTTACTTCAAGTGCAGCAGATTATGCTTTAAAAAAGCACAGCCGGGATCAGAACATCATTTAAAGTGGACTTTCCACTCGAGAGACAATCCAATAACACGGCTATTGTAGGGAAAGTGCTATGCTGAGTGGAGCTTGGTAGGTCCCCGAGGCTCAGCTACTTCAGTAGGCAATTATCCGAAAGACGTCCAAGTCGCAGTTGTCAGTACGCTTTCCATACAAACGGTAAACACAGTTTTGGTTCTTTAATAGGCATTTCACCCATTTCTAATGCATACGACCGCCGAGTATCCCCTCAAAATTCTACAAAGTACTTCAATATGCATTCTTAATAAGTTTGTAAAGGACCCTAGACTGCTACGCAACACATTCTTAATATACAATGTAACACCCACCTGTAAGTCTTCTGCATTCCATCGGCTTCATGTTCTCTTCGTTTTTTATTGAGTCTCCTCGTTTATACAAAATAGTAAGTTGGCGTCCGCGCATACAGCGGCCCTTTACATGGTATAATTCTGTTTCAATGTATACTGTACGCAGACCTTTACATAGCATGTTACATCTCCTTTAGCTTCAATTGCAAATTAATGCAAAGTGGATAATAAAGCAAATTACGTTCCTGCCAGCGATGCATGCGATGAAAACAAGGGCAAGAAAAGATTTTTTTTGCAGCAGAAAAGCTCACAGGAAAGATCCCCGACATATTCAGAGAAATTTCTAAGATGTCGTTAATCAATTAAAATATTTTACACCAAGTTCTGTGTATCTGTGATTATGCGAAACGTTGTACCTCTTCCCCGGAGTTTCACACACGTTACGTAAAATACTTTCCAAACCCATCTCTCCTTAAGCAGACAAGCCTGGATATCATACCAAAAGAAGGTTTTTACATTGGGCTGCATGGCCGATTTACAGGTAATGTACACGCGTTATGCCTGGAAAATAACCATTTGCTAGGTGTTCAGAGAAAAATACAATAATTATGGGAAGTCTTAAACTTTACTTAAAGAAGCTTCCAGGTCAGTAGTCAGAATGTCTTCTCTCAGCCTTCCTTACAGCCCTGTTGCAAGAGGACTTTAACATACGTTATATGGACAAAAGTATTGGGACACCTGACAATTACACCAACAGGGACTTTGATGACATCACATTGTAAATACATAGACATTAATATGTAGTTTGTTCGCAATCTCCGTTTCAGTTCATCCAACCATGTCTTTATGGAGCTTGCTTTGTGCGCTGGGGCGCAGTCATGCTGGAATAGAAAAGGGTCTTTCCCAAACTGTTCCCACACAGTTGGAAGCCGAGCATTGTCCAAAATGTCTTGGTATACTGAAGCATTAAGATTTCCCTTCAATGGAAGTAAGGTGCCCAACCTCTGAAAAACAGCCCCAGACCATTGTCCCCCCACCAAACTTTACAGCTGGCACAATGCAGTCAGGCGGGTAAAGTTACTGTTCCAAAATACTTTCCAATAATACCATTTACAGTTGACCGTGGAATATCTAGCAGGTATGAAATTTCACGAACTGACTTAATGCAAGGGTAGCATGCAATCACAGGGCCACGCATGCAATCACAGGGCCACGCATGCAATCACAGGGCCACGCATGCAATCACAGGGCCACGCATGCAATCACAGGGCCACGCATGCAATCACAGGGCCACGCTTGAATTGACCGAGCTCTACAGAACGACCTATTTTTTTCACAGATGTTTGTAAATGCAGGCTGCATGGCCAGGAGCTTCATTTCATACACCCGCGGAAATGAGTCTGATTGAAACACTTGAATTCAAGAATGAAGAGATTTGTCCCAATACTTTTGTCCATATAGTGTATTCTCAAACAAGTTAGTGCCAAATTCCATGTCTTTCAATACTTCTTGGAGGAGTCAGAGTTTATTGAGGATGTTTGTTGCCATCTCTTCCTTGAAGAATGAGTGTCAACCGCATCTTTCAGAAGCAACATTTTACAGAATGTTCAGACACATTCAAAATTGGGCAAATTGTTTAATTAGCCTGAACATGGCGGCTTGTAGCGAAGAAAACACACTTCAGTTACATCAAGGGTTTTGTTAGGGTCACTCAGGAACGGAACAGAATGTGCAGAATCTCTCAAAACGTTCAATACATTCTTGCACAACATATAATGAAATGCATTGTTTATCATGAAGGCTGTAGACCCCAGTAAATGGTTATTTTCCACCTCGTACCTGAGTAAGCTGTCAATGTCATATTCTTCAATACCTGCGATAATTAGCATGACATATAAAACTCACTTACCTCTATACAAAGGGTGCTTCTGGCAGGGGCTTTACAGGCTTATTAAGTGCCTTACTGCCCAGATGCCAACCTGATCCAAAGCAGAGCCTGTCGGCAAATATTAGATACAACGTTCTGCAAAACAAAACAAAAAAAGGGAAAACATTTCTTTATTTATTTTATTTCTTTGCTCATTTTATTCTTGGTAAAAGACGGAAAAAAAAATCTAGAAAAATAATAAAATAGAGGTTAGTGGAAGGATGCTAAAACGATGCATGGTCAATTCCACTGCCCTGTCCCCCTTCATGGACACACATAACCCCTCTAAATTATGCAATCACCTCCCATGCTGAAAATCAGATGTTCTTTAAACCTTTACATTATGTACATTATAGATTGTAGCCCTCAAATGTAACTTTTTAAATAAAAACTGTTCTTTGATCATGTTTAGTATTTTCTGTTCCGATACCAAAACCGACACAAGTGGTTATTAATATCGAGAGCTTGGCTCGAGAATACTTTAACTCATTTTAGATTTTTTTATGCTTTCCGAGAACCCAGAACCTGAACAAAATCACTAATGACTCGTAAGCCTCATTTAAACATGTAAGACATAAATTTAAAGGTTCATCATTCAAGCTAAACCTTTAAGAGATCATTTCACAAAAGGGCTTAAAGACCAAAAATGTATACCCACAAGCCTGATAGATTCTTTTAAAATAAATCCCATTTTGTTTGGGAATGCGCGAAGGATTTGAAATGCTGTCATAGATTACTAAAAAGGTAACAGTGCTTGTTTAAAGGGACGGCGCTGTCTATCCTGTATGCTTTGTCTTCTCTCAGTCATCGGCTCTCGACGTACACAAAGGCCGCGTGACTTGAAAAATGGCCGGGATGACATGAAAGAATTTGTAACAAGTCAAAATGTTGCAACAGCATGAATTTGGTCTCATAACTTGCAGACAGGTTAAAGGTTTAAAAAAAAACCATAACACTTTGCAAAATGAAACATAGATATAGTTGTATATATAAGAAAAAAAAACTACCCTGTTTAATTAAGCGGGGCAACAAAAATAAAATAAAAGGCGTAAGAATCTAGATTCTTTTTAATTCGTTCCTCAGGACAATGTTACGTCATTAAGAGTCAGACTTATTAATATCTGAACACTATTGCCTAGAAAGGAACACGCCAAGCGATGCACTAACGAGATGCACGAGATATACATTTTATCTTAAGAACTTCAAGAGAAAAAAAAAGCTGGCACTTTAATTATTTTGTCACGATAAACAACTTGGCCCAGCGAGCCAACCCTAATTAAATGACATACTTTAGAAATAATGATATACTAGATCAAGCAACGCGAAGGCAGCCTTGCGGGAGTGGGCCGGATTACTGGGACCCGCAGCTACATTATCTGAACGCCCACAACACCCGAAAAACCACCCGCACCTGCAGGTTTTTTGACGGTTCCCATGGGACCCGCATCCTGGTGCAGTCCTCTACACGGCACTAACCTAGATGCCCAGTGGATCTGTGGTGGAAGCAGTATGGCAGCACAAAAGGTGCAAGCGGCAGTGAAGAAAGGCCTTCGAAAGTAAGAGGGGAAGGAGAGGACGATGAAGGGACTGCAGTGCGATGAAATGATGGGGAGTAGTATGTATGTATGTATGTATGTATGTATGTATGTATGTATGTATGTAGAGTCATTGCATTTGTGTAAGTGTATAAAGTGTGTGTACATGAGTGTGGTGTTAGTGTATGCGAGTGTATGGTGTGTGCTTTTCTGTATGATGTTAGCATGTGTGGTAAGCATATATAGTGTTAGCATGTGTGTTACTGCACAGTATCAGTGTCTGAGCAAACATGGTTAATGTGTGGGGGTTTAGTACTTGGTGTTAGCATGTGTGTGTGTTAGCATGTGTGTCAGTTTACGGTGTTGTGTCAGGGAAAGGCTAGGATTACTGGCACCTGAGAGATGTGGATCTGGAAAAAGGATGTGTGTGTGTAAACGTGTAAGTGTATGGCTTCAGAGGGAGTAGGTGTTAGAGCATGTTTGCATGCGTGTGTTATGGGGTGGCACTGAAGAAATACTACACCAAAGTACCACTGGTCACCAGAGCACACCCCAAGAATGATTCATTTTCACTGCACACGGACCTTTCATCATAACTTATCCACATTTATCAAACATCTTACATCATAATAAATCATAGATTAATCCTTAGAAGGCAACAAAAAGGTACCACACGACTCCTAACATGCCTTTACTTCCCTTTGATGAACACAATTCCATATATTCTTCCAAAGGATCTAGTTTATATACATACACAGTACACGCAGATGATAATTTACAAATGTTTAAAGAAAGGAAAATCAAAACGTAAGGTTTCAGAGGTGAAGCGTGAAAATACGCCATAACCCATAAGAGGCATCTACATACACGTGGACTGAGAAAATCCTGTAGATATCGCCTGGCATTCACAGTGCTGCAAGCTCTCAAAACGTGCGAGAACTTTATGAATACAACTCACGGGAGACGAGTCGTGTTTGACATATTCCACAAAGGATTTCCTCCGAGGTTAATCTTCAAAGAGTTTTGCGGAAGAAAAGAAAACAATTTCTGCGGATCTCCAGTTCAGGTAGGTCTGAAAGCGCACACAATGGCCTTGTTTTCAATCACTGATTCAATATTGGATTTAAAATCCTTGTTAGAAGTTTTGTAGGATTTTTTTTTTAACCATAAAAGGGACTTTTATGCCAGAAAAAAAAAATTAAAACTTGTAATCAAGTGAAAGCGCCCGGCTATTTAACACCTTATTCTGCGAGACATCTTTATCATGTCTGGGGAGGCATCCTGAGTAACATACAGGGTGACCAAAAACATTCAGTCCTTATTAACCAAACAAACTTAACAGGAAAAAAAATTGGTTCACTTAACAAAAAGGAAAATAAGCTACCAAAAACTCAATGCCATGTTTTAGTTTAGAAAAAGATTTAGTCTGCAAAAAAAAAAAAAAAGTGGCCAATATGGATTTTACAGAAATTACAGAAGTTACGTCGTTCCTGCCGGAAAACATTTCTGAGATATTTGTAACAAAGTGCTATCCTCTGTCAGAGGGAGCCCAACAGTCATCTCTTTTTGAGTTGTAGACATGATTTGCATATATGTAAATTAAAAATGTACCATGACCCCTCCCCCTCAATGCATGTGGGCGTGGCTAGGCAATACACCGTACATACGATAAGCTTGCCCGTCTCCCCGTCTCCTTACATGCCCTGCCTACCGATCTTTGCCAAGTCTTATTATGTACATTTCCTTTCCTTATCTCACCTTCTTTATCTGGTTTAATAATTGTGGTTTTATATAGGCTTGGATATAATTGGTGTATTTTTTTTCTTCTCTTCAAGAGAGTGTTCTGCCAAAATTGTGCTTGTTATCATTAGTTCTTGGCTTTGTGAGCGACTACGTGTGTGTATATGAGCGGGGAAAGCTCACGTGTGACCACAACACCTATTTTTTAATGCTGTGCACCAAGCTGACTTAACGCACTTTATCAACAGGCGTCTGTCAGCGGCCAGAGCGTCTCCGAGCCGTTCCAGCCATTCCCGGGCCATGAATTTTGAGAGATTCTTGGGTCGAGACACGGCTGATAGGAAAGACACAAGCGCACAAATGTTTTCTCTTTTGCTTACAACTTCCTCCTTTGTTCTAGATTCATACAAGGTATTAACTGCTTAAAAATAAATATTTTTTATTTAAAGTAAAAAAAAAAAAAAGAACTTGTCTCAGCACCAAGAATAAGAGATTGAGGTTTTGTGCACAAAACAACTCACATTTTTCTTAGCAGCGTTTCTGCCAGGCCGGGAATGTGCCAGCTGCCTCCGGACCGGCTTATATCTAACAATTCATATGGTATGTAAGCAGCGACAAATAGGACTCTAAGCACCCTCAGCCAGCATTTGGCTGACTTACAATGGGGAATTACATGAGGCATGGTTTGAAACTCCAAGTCTACGATGTGGTTTAAAAGAAAGGACTATACGACCTCTGCATAGTGGAGCTCACTACTGATCCACCGACGGGGAAAAGCAACATAATCATCTAATTATTATCGAATTATTACCTTTTAATATACAGCGGCAACACATTCCACAAAAGCGTATGCGGTTATACATTAAAAAAAAAAACACATAAAAAACGTCCCGCATTACGCTCTGCCGACATGGTCAGATTTGGTTTGGTGAATTTCCAGACAGCAATAGTTTTTTTTTTATTTTATTGAAGACAAATACAAATTATTCACAGATGTCCGCCGAGAGTTTAAAAGATCTTTGTTTAGAAGTGGCCCCCATACCACGTTATACAACACAGAGATTTATATGGTCTGGAAAGCAAATTTATAGCCATTGTTTATGTGGATTTTTATTTGAATGCTATAAAAACAGTCATGAACTCTCGCTGATTTGGGGGCCTTCACTTTGATTCCTAATACCATCAATCTCTCTGAGTATGATAATAATGCAGCGAGGTGGTATATAACTGCATGGGGGCATCATCCCATTACTCACTGATTTTAGAGTAAATGAGTAACACAGCTTAATCGCGGACAACCTGCATATCCCTAAACACATTTTACTCCCAGGGACCTGGGCAGGATATCTTAAGGTTTGTAGCTCGATGACCGGTAGATGTTCTCGGTCCAAAAACCCTGTAATATAGATGCTCTAAACGATTAGTGAAAATCTTTCACAGGCTGGACACGGGTGGCTGGGTTCAAGTCCAAACAATAATACAGGCGCATGCACCTTAACATCCGATTGTCCTACGGAATCAAGTTGAGGGGCTTCAATCTCCTCTTTGGATGAGACTCTAGAAGATCCAGCCCTCTCTTGACTTTGGTCTGGGAGCAAATGAAGGGAATGCATATCCCTTTTTTAAGTTTCAAGTTGACGGTGGAAGCCTGGGCTCCAGAAAGATAAATAAATAAATAAATAAATGGGGTTGTTCCATGTTTTAGATATAAATAGAATTTTAAAAAACACATACACAAAAATATGTCTATTTTATCTTAACTTGGCGTTACTTGACATGCCAAGGTATGCGTCATCCCTGTTTATTGAGTGTGTACAGAAATTATGTTAATATAGTTTGACTTGCTACATAAAATACGCCAAAGGCAGACAGTTTTTTTTGACAGATCCCAAGAACATTTATTAAAAAAAAATTGCCGATTACAGTAAGAAAACGCTAGATATTTCGGCTGAAAACATTTCTAAACACATGGACGCAGACCTTTCTGCACCATAGCTGCAGCTAGTACGGATTTCACATGTGTGGACTCACTTCTTATTACTGCCAATAAAAGGGAAATATTGCTTAAAAATAAAACTATAAACCTCACGGATGACGGCCGTGATTAAAAAAGAAAGATTATTACATGCTTTAAGTGTCACCGGCCTCAAGATGGTCCAAGCCATTTTATATATTTTTTTTATTTTACATGCAGAAATTATTTTTCTTAGTTAACTTTTCTTTTTAAAAAAAAAAACGGATAATAACAACGCAAATTTTTCTTTAAATATAAAACTCGAGCAGCTCAGAGATTTTAAATCGAGCTAAGCAGAGCTTTTTCACAGGAAGACTTTATTCGGACTTCAGACATTGAATCATTGTATAACGTTTCATATTTACAAGCCTGCGCTGGCTGCGGGGCAGTTTTAGTGACATTGTAAATAAGTCCAGAAGATATATTTCTCAAACCCCCTATTCTTTATGCTGCTCTCGCTGTACTAGGAGTTCTTGATACCAGTCAAGGTGGCATTTGAAAGATTAACGACATACACTACGACTACATACACTTATTTTTTATTTTTTCCTGTTTCAATTTTCTTTTTTTTTTTTATGTAAAAACGTAAAGCCACAAAAATTTGGGGTCTCACATTTTGTTTCAATTTCGGGTAAAAGATAATAATATCAAAGGGCTGGAAAAACCTAGACGAAAATGCCAACGGCGAACCGGAAGGGTACAGCAGCATCAGCGTCAACATGAGCAAAGATCTACGGGTAGAACGGACATCAGATAAAAAAATCTTTGTAGAAAATTGCGGTTGCATCATATACGTAACTAAACTAAAGGGTTAAAGTTCCCTTCCTGGAGAAACTTTTTTTAAATGACTGTCCCAAGTTTTTTTATCCTGGTACCTACGTAGGTGTTTTAAGGTTAGATTTTACCTTTTTTCTTTTTTATGTTTGGTAGGCATTCACAGCACGCCAGAGCAAGTGCCAGTCAATAAGGTGTTAACAGGCTAGGTCTGTACTGTGGTTATCATGTTCATGTTATTAAATATGCGGAATAATTCAGGTGTACGGAACAAGGAAGGTAAAATTCTGCTTTTTAATATTTTTTTTTTGAGAGCGGCAGATCCAGCCATTTATACAGCTACAGCCGCGTTAATTTCCTACTACCGTCTCCGTCTAGCAGACTTTCTTCATTAGACATAAAATTTTGCTAGATCCCATTAAGGGAAAACGCACGTTTTTTAATGTTCTAAATCAGGGCCGCATCTACATTAACACAAACCCCTGATTTAATAAGCCTCCGACACGTTTATAATCCCCTTCGCCCTGCCGGAAATTTAAATTCCCCATGCTGGCTCGCTAAGCCAAAAAGACAAGCTCGGAGACAGCTTTTGTATCCCCTGCTAAATACCCTTTTGTGCTGGTGATGATGTTTTGACTGTAAGTGTCTACGGCGGTGGAGTTAATGCAGAGAGGATGCTCCCTCAGGAGGGGTTAGGGTGGAAAACTAAATCCCCTCCCCGTGGTCAGCGGCAATTAGCTTCATCATCTGCGGTTAGAAAGAGAAGAATAGCTCGGATCGCACAAGTTATTAACAGCTATTAAATCACTCTAAAAGATACCAGGAACAAGAAACAGCCAGATGAACTCAGAGCTCTCGCTATACAAAGACATAAAAAAGATGGGAAAACACATATTGGAATTTAAGAAGAAAACAGCAAAAATAAAAACACCCTCTTAAAAAATAAGTTGCTTTAATCATACCGAATACACTGTTTCAATCGCACTAACATTCCATAGGCTCATCACTCCCAGCCAGCACTTGCACTGCCTCCACCTGTTTTCATTCTGTATCATACACCTTGTATAAAATGTTAGCCCTGGAGTAACTTCGCGTTTATTAACGCAGGGCAGATCTCTCCAAAGGGTGACTCGGGGGGACAGACCTCTCCACGTCTGCCCACTTGGGGACGCTGAGCAAACAGCCCACAGCAAACATCTCTGCATTTCTTTTAGTGTTGGAACGGTTTCTCGGTGCAACTCTCTGTTTAGTGAATAAACCCCACATGGTGCTGCCCCTCACCCAGGTATACGGTAGCTCTGTTAACGTTATATTTGCGGTCAGACAGTCACAGTGGGATTCAAAAAGCAGCCCGTCAAATGAAAAATATTTTTCCATCTTTGAAGCCTGATTTTCTATGCTCTTTGCAGCTAAAGACCCATCGTGTTCCCAGCGTGTTGCTCCTCTTATCTGCAAATACCCCCAATGCGAGCGCCCCATATAATAATGCTAATAAGAAAATTTAGCTTTGACTATAGTTGGCTGGGAGACTATAGGACTGAGGATGATTTGAACATACATTTCGTAACCAAGCATCCCATCACAATTAGAACTTATTGATCTCTGTATATTTCCTGTCATTTAAACTCCAGCTTTAATAAAACGTGCACTGAAAAGGATGCCATTTTACCAAATTTGTTGTTTTTTTTATTTATTTATTTTCCACAAAACTATTAATATTTTCTGAAAAGCAATACAACATACCTGCAATGCTACAGGTGAGAAAGGTTCCTTCATCTTGTGTGAGGCGCGCCATCTCAGGCCAATGATGTTTCCTGCAAGATATATAAATATATAAATTTAGCAAAAATGAAAAGCAACACTGAACAATAATTAATAAATTCTGAAAAGTGAGACATTAAGTGGGTTTTCAGGACTTTATTTTTTGCTTGGCGCAACCTGCGCAGGTAACACACGTGCATTGAATGTTTTTTGTGCCAGAGGGGTGAGTAACGCATCAATCACCAAGCGTGCTTCTCATTCATATGGCGTGGAAAGAATTAAAGGGGAGTTTTGGCTAATTATAGTATTCCGTTTAATAAAAGAAGCATTTTCACACCGCCGGGTGATACCACAATCTTTCCTAATTCTGCTAAAAACAATTCTCTAGAAAGGGTTCAATAGCATAAAATTTGCTCCGTTCGTATTTTTTTTTTTTTTTTGCAGGGAACATATAATTGTCTTGCAAAAGCAAGTCCGGAAAGGCGTTGCCATAGAAACCGAAAAAAGCTTCTTGAAAGTTTTCGGTGTTATTTTTGGGTGATTAGGTTCGGATAAAATGACAGATTCCGCCACGGTTTATTTTGTTAATTTATCAGAGTGTGAAATTAACATTTTGCGTAAGTGGAACAGCCCCTATAACACAACATTAGAGATATATTATAATATATATATAAATAATCTCTGCAACATATATGACAGAAGCCACCATTATACATATACATCCCAAAGTCACATAATAAATAGAAAGGTCAACGTTCAAAGCCCATCCAAACCGTATAACTTATGGGGATTCTTTTATTATTGTGCCTTTTTGATGCAGGTTTCTCTGCTACCTGCGCACAGGTGCACCTCCCGTTAGCGAGGTCTGACAGGCAGTGATTGTGTCACCTGTGCTCAGGTAACACCAGCTGCTATAGGTGACACTGTATAGTGTAATACTGCGGATGCCCCTGTGCCAGAGGTCTTTATATTAACCCATGTTCTCCCTTTAAACATAACATTATTCCACTACATTTATATGGCGCCAGCATACGCCGGGGCACTGTTACAACACAGGGACAGTGAAGGTTAGCAATGCAATTAAAACAGACAATAAACAAAACCGACAATAAACAAAACGGACACTAATAAAGTTTTTACAAAATGCTAATGCTGTGCTTTACCTGGAGCACACGCTGCCTCAGGCCCTCTGCCCCCGGTATATACATCCAGCAGGTATCAGAAACCGTTTAGGAGCCCATGCGGGTCTAGTTGGCAGACCCTGTGACCCAGGAAGATTACATGCCTACATTTACTGCCCCCTGGGCCTGAACGTGCTGCCCCACTGACTGCATGTTACCTCACCGGATGGAGCACTGTATCGGCTTCCGGTCAGGAAACACCCCCCCCTTGCGGAGAGGGGTAAAGTCCGTGTGGCCGAGGAGCGCTCTGCCCCGCCGTGGTCACATTCTGAGGTAAATGAGGTGCTGGAGAGTGGGGTAACTCACCTACTCCGCGCCCGCTCCGCGCGCTGCCAGGAGGCCACGCCCCTCATTCTTACAACGTGACTGGGCTACCGTAAACCCCAGAAGAAACTTCTACCGTAAAGCATGGAGTAGGAGTGCAGCATCTCTACTACATATCACTTAATATGAGATCTGTTTTCTTATGTACCGTATATAACTGTGTATAGGGGCATATGATAATATGCTATATTTTATAGTACATGAGGTCAAGTGTGTGTCGTTTCTTATTATTTATATAGTGCTAACAGACACCGCAGTGCTGTGCAATTATAAAAAGAATAACAAATGTAAGGGGACGTAAGGTATTGTAAGAAAATAATAATAGCTTTCATTAGTGGCCGTAGCGTCATTTAAAACCATTAATAAAATTACAGTGGTACAGCGCTGCAGAATAAGAGGGCGCTATATAAACCGCTAAATAAGAGAAATGATTTGGAAAGCATACAGGAAAAAGAGGAACAAAGGGATTTAGATGCCAAGGTGGGACTGATCCTTCTAAAACAAGGACACTTGGGAAGTATGAATACATATGACTAATACTTTAACTATGATGTACCAATGATGTCATTATATTCAGTGGATCCATGTCATTTAAATGCTGTCGTTGATCCATACATTGTTTTTAAGCCGCCCCCCTCCGGTTTTAGAACGAGACACATTTCAGCCCTCCGGGAAAATTAGGCTGAGGTGCGAAGTGTCTTCTTTTTTTGGGGTGGCCGTTAACCATGTTTATAGAATTCTTACAGGAAGTTCCAAATTATTTGAATTCGGACCTAAAAAGACAGCGTGAAGAATCTTGGTCATTTCCCAGCGATAAAACTAAATAGGGATTAAACCTTTAAACTTTCAGTCAGTGAAACATCACCCCGGTGTATCCTGTATCTTCCTATTGTATTACATCATCACAGAGTCATTATTACAGTGCGACATTTTTTTAGGAGATTTAAATAAAAAAATTTCCCCATATTACTGTCCTCTCCTGCGCAGAACATGGAATTTCCCATCATGCACCTGACGTCACCCTGATTGGCCACTTATTCTCCAACAGTGGAGTAGCAAGGTTCCAAAAAAAGAAAAGTCATGACAAAATGTCATATTATTCACATATTATTTAATAAATATTATAGTCATAACTAAATATCTTTACCCAGCTGCTTCACAACTTCCTTGTGTTTTCCGCTCTCGTATCAGAGAGGCACCACTCATGGGCATTCTGCAGGGGTACCCAGGGGCCCCTTTCTCTGCAGTACCCTGTACAGCTGGAAGGGGGCAGCGAACTCTGACCCCCACCCACTCTAACACCATACACTAAAACACACACTCACTCTAACACTATACACTTACGCCATACATTAACACATACAACCACTCTAAAACCATACACTAACTCACACTTAGTCTAACAACATACACTAACACACACACTCACTCTAAAACTATACACTAACTCACACACACTCACTCTAACACCATTCACCAACACACACACTCACTCTTACACCGTACACTAACTCACACACACTTAGTCTAACACCATACACTAACACACACTCACTCTAACACCATACATTAACACGCATACTCTCCCTTTCCCTCTCCTTTTCTTCCGCTCCTGTTCTCTTCCTCTTCAAGGCACAATTAACTATAACCCTGACACTCTAACATCATAAGCTGACACACTCTCATGCTAACAATATATACTAACACAACACCTAATACTTACACACACTCACTCATACTTACACCATACACTCACACACACGGACATCATATAGTAACACACTCGGACACCATACACTAATACACACGCATACACACTTACTTTAACACCATACACTAACACGCATGCTCACTTCAACACCATACACTTACACATACACACTCTCAAATAACCATACACTTACAGATACACTCACTCTAGCACCATACACTTACACATGCATACATACATATAAATACACACACACGCTCTTATTCACTGACCCGTTCACGTCTTCCTCTGCTCCCCCCCGCTCCATATTACAGCTTTTTCTCGCTCTTCCTCCTTTGCACCTCTCGTGGAACCCTGTCTTCAGTGTACATCACTCTCTCCACGTGAGCTGCTTCGCTACTTAAGGTTAGTACGCCGACTTGCCGACCACCGTCCATCGTCTACTGGACCAGAGGAGATAGATCTGGTTTACTTCTCATGGATTAACTAGTCTTTAATAAACTCGCGCCGCACTAAAACGAACCAGGTTTATTAATATTCCATATTGTAACTAACCCCCAAAAATTAAAGCCGTTTTAATACATGGAAATCCAACTTGCAAAAAAAAACAAAAAACCCAAGGCATTTATCCGAGATAACACGTTTCCTGCAGGAAAGCATAACAATGATTTATGGGGTGGAATTAATTGATTTTCTTTTTTTAGTATAATAGAGGGATTGTTTACAAAGAACATTATCTTATCTGTTAAAGTGCAATTACTCAAACTGATTGTATTACTCGAGTATCAAATATGTGTATTTAAACATCAGTCGCTTTTTTTTATTCCACTGGTGAAGTTAATAGGGGTCCAGAAAGCCCAGGGCATAGTGTTACTTATAGTAAAAACATTACGCGGGTTATTCTATACAGACATCCGACTTTCGATCCCCGTTGACAGTGTTTAAAAGAACAGGTGAATTCGCTGCCGAGGAGACGAAATTCCTGTATTGAAGTGGAAAATTCAACCCACTGGATTTTAATAAACCTTAAAATAAATATCTATTAAATACATTTTTGTTTTTGCTGAGGTTTGTCACAATTGCCAAATATTGGATGTTGCTCATCAAGACAAGAAGAGCTGATTCTCAACCCAATGGTATGGAATTCTAAAGCATGGCAGATGGTCCTTTCTAGAGTAGGGTAATAAGGTGGCTCTTTTATCCAGAGAAACATAAAAAAATGTACAGAGCAGATGACCCATACACGGAGGATCCATACACGGAGGATCCATACACGGAGGATCCATACACGGAGGATCCATACACGGAGGATCCATACACGGAGGACCCATACACGGAGGATCCATACACGGAGGATCCATACACGGAGGATCCATACACGGAGGATCCATACACGGAGGATCCATACACGGAGGATCCATACACAGAGGACCAATACACGGAGGATCCATACACGGAGGATCCATACACGGAGGATCCATACACGGAGGACCAATACACGGAGGATCCATACACGGAGGACCCATACACGGAGGATCCATACACGGAGGACCCATACACGGAGGATCCATACTCGGAGGATCCATACACGGAGGATCCATACACGGAGGACCCATACACGGAGGATCCATACACGGAGGACCCATACACGGAGGATCCATACACGGAGGATCCATACACGGATGATCCATACACCGAGGATCCATACACCGAGGATCCATACACGGAGGATCCATACACGGAGGATCCATACACGGAGGATCCATACACCGAGGATCCATACACCGAGGATCCATACACGGAGGATCCATACACGGATGATCCATACACCGAGGATCCATACACCGAGGATCCATACACCGAGGATCCATACATTGCTTTAAGGCATCCAGTTTAACTTCAGAATGTGATACATTGTAGCCCTTTTGGAAAGGTGCAAAGTGTGTTTTATTACTTTTATTAACCATGTTTATGGAATTCCCCGAGGAATTGACCAGCGCCCACTTCCAGCCCAGCATGAGATCGGAAATCACCAGATGTTACCAGATCTTTGGAAAAGCATGAATTTGTTGGTCTGTGTTCGTCGGCGGAGCAGGCAATCCCTTAACAGGCCGACGGCGGTGATCTGTAACCCGCGTACCCTGAGCACAGAGCATTTCTTATCTGCGTGTGTTTTCTCCCTATGTTAACTAGATATAAAATCCAACTGGCGCCCGGCTCCCGTTGTCGCAGCATCAGATAGAAGGGCGACCAAGGTCACCGGGAAAGTGAAAAGCACTGAGACTTCAGATAGGCGACGGTTCCAGCAGCGACACTAATCAGATGTGTGCTTTCGTGGGTGTCTGGAGGCACATGTGTGTGTGTGTGTGTGTGTGTGTGTGCGCAACATTCTGATATAACTCATACCTAATACTATAACATAGTGATACATAATGTAACATACACCGAGATATACCTGTAACATACACCGTGATACACCTGTAACATACACAGTGATACACCTGTAACATACACCGTGATATACCTGTAACATACACCGAGATATACCTGTAACATACACCGTGATACACCTGTAACATACACAGTGATACACCTGTAACATACACCGTGATATACCTTTAACATACACCGAGATATACCTGTAACATACACCGTGATACACCTGTAACATACACAGTGATACACCTGTAACATACACCGTGATATACCTGTAACATACACAGTGATACACCTGTAACATACATAAAAATATACATATAACATACACAGTGATACACCTGTAACATACATAAAAATATACATATAACATACACAGTGATACACCTGTAACATACATAAAAATATACATATAACATACACAGTGATATACCTGCAACATACACACTGATATACCTGTAACATACACCGTGATATACCTGCAACATACACAGTGATACACCTGTAACATACACCGTGATACACCTGCAACATACACAGTGATACACCTGTAACATACACCGTGATACACCTGCAACATACACAGTGATACATCTGTAACATACATAAAAATATACATATAACATACACAGTGATACACCTGTAACATACACAGTGATATACCTGCAACATACACAGTGATACACCTGTAACATACATAAAAATATACATATAACATACACAGTGATATACCTGTAACATACACCGTGATATACCTGTAACACACACAGTGATATACTTGTAACATACACAGTGATATACCTGTAACATACACCGTGATACACCTGTAACACACACCGTGATACACCTGTAACACACACCGTGATACACCTGTAACACACACCGTGATACACCTGTAGCATACACAGTGATATACCTGTAGCATACACAGTGATACACCTGTAACATACACAGTGATACATCTGTAACATACACCGTGATATACCTGTAACACACACCGTGATACACCTGTAACATACACCATGATATACCTGTAACATACACCGTGATATACCTGTAGCATACACAGTGATATACCTGTAACATACACCGTGATACACCTGTAACATACACCGTGATATACCTGTAACACACACCGTGATACACCTGTAGCATACACAGTGATATACCTGTAGCATACACAGTGATACACCTGTAACACACACCGTGATATACCTGTAACACACACCGTGATATACCTGTAACATACACCGTGATATACCTGTAGCATACACAGTGATATACCTGTAACATACACCGTGATACACCTGTAACATACACCGTGATATACCTGTAACACACACCGTGATACACCTGTAACATACACCGTGTTATACCTGTAGCATACACCGTGATACACCTGTAACATTCCTGTTACCCTATTCCTTTTACGGCCAGTGATGCTTCACCCCTGGATGGCAGATTTTTGAAAGTGCCGGATTATATTTATCTAATAAATCTACTGACGGACCTGCAATGACCGTAATCAATAACACGTAAATTAAACAGGGCAGAAACCGCTAAGTGGCGGATAAGGGCCAACATCTTGTCAAGGATCATACAACGATAGAAGAGCATGATGGGAGTTGTAGTCCACGGCTTGTGATGCAAAGTGATCGGAGTGCGTCTACGTCACATTGTGGGCTGTGTTTAAAATATTTTCTATTCGCATAGATGCATTAAAAGTGTCCCCTGTGGCCCCCGCAGCCAGAGGCCACACATTGCTTCCAGTGATCTGTTTGCTGCCGACTGCCGCTTCCTGCACTCAGTGAAAGTGTTATGACCCCTGCGCCCTGGGAAAAAGGGGCAGATAGCTCTTAAAGGAGACGTAGCATTAAAATGTCTTTATATACAGGTTTAAAAATAGGGTCCTAATAAACAGAAGGCTGGAGACTCGTGTATAGTGGCTACAATTATATCTGCCCACATTCTAATCTCAGTCTCCTAAATAAACATACCAAGGCTTTCTCTTACTGCATTGCCATTAACAAATACAGCGATCACTTTTTCTTATGATCCACCCGGACCGTTTTTTGTAACAAGACATTCTCTTTGGGGGCAAAAGTGGTAAAAGGTGTTGGTTGGCTTGGAAATACAAATTACAGCCTGTAATTCGGTTAAATTAATATATGTATATATATATATATATATATATATATACACCATAAAATATGTACTTCTGAAAGAGTGAATGCAGCAAAGAATCTATTGCAATTTTTCCCCCCAAGTCAGACAAAAGTAACTTGGTATAATCGGAATGGCACCAGAACAAAGTCAAATATTCCCTCCCTGACCCATGCGGCAATAAAGTATGTTATCCGTGCCTCTAAGACTTCTGTGTCTAAATCTTCTTTAAAGAAGATGGCCCCCGGGGGACCATGGAAATGCTGTCTGTGGCCTGCGTCTAAATCATGGCTCTCTGTAAAATTATTATTTTTTAATTAAAGTCTACCTAGCCTACATGGCTAAGACGACGGACGCCCAATGCTTTTCTCCAACTGAGAGAGCGGATTAATAAATATCAGACTAGCCTGTGAAAATAAAGGATGACGGTCTAATTGATACTATTTATTGGGCCAACATAGAAAATATATGTTATATAATGTTTTGGGGTCTTAGAGGCGCCTTGTTTAAGTAGAATGTAAGTGTTGCTTTAACCTACACTTATTTGATACAGGTTCTCTAGCGTTCTTTTTTCTAGTTCATACTTCTAAATTAGAACTTTCAGGCTCACAACGTACCAAACATCTGATAAAGATTAACGTCCAATAATCAGGACAACCGGACTGTGTTCATTATTGTATGAGTCTGTTTTAATTGATACTATATAATAAACTGTCTATAACACCGTTGCTTTGGTATGGTCTTCCTCATCTCCATCACTTACGTACAGTTAGATAAAATTAGAATCGTAAACTATCATTGATCTGTGTAACTTTTATTGTAGATTATGATTATTATGAAAATACTTTAATAAAACTTTGTTATCTCCTACAAAAAATCAGGTGATGAACTAAGGTCTATGAAGAAAATTCTCAGCTAGGACTTTAGAACCATAAAGCGTGAAGCAAATGTGATGCCAAGCAGGGACACCCAAATATCACATGATAACACACCATGGTTGGGGTCATTAGTGGGGAACATCCTTTATTTCCTTAATAGGGTTTCCCTTTAAGGTGTTTGGAGTTTGGTCTACATGGGATTCTCAATATGAAGGAGAAATTCACAATGGAAAGGCTCACTGAATTTTATCTCAAAGTTTTTGTTTGTCTTGGGAATAAAGGGCAGTTAGTTTACTTTGGATTGGAGAAATGGAGCCAGGTTTGTTTGCTGCTGATAGAAGGTGTTTCTGGCTTATGGAAAGTTAAAAAAGGAGCTTGTAGCTCTCTCTCTCTCTTTCTCCCCTTCTTTCTATCTCTTTCACTCTCCCCCTCTCTGTCTCTCTCTCTATTTTTTTCTCCCTATCTATTTCTCTCTCTCTCTCTCTCTCCCCCCCCCCCCTCTCTCTCTCTCATTCTCTCTATTTTCTATCTCTGATTTGCAGAATTCGGATGTTTTCAAAGCTTTTGCACTTTTTTGTTAGCTTGTTGTTACATTGTATCAAAACACAAACACCACATTCTATTCGAGAATAGAAACACAGAAAAGAAAACAAATACCTAGACATTGCAGAGCTGCAGTTACACATCATATCCTTGAATTCTACTTTCTTATTACAATAAGAACAACCATTTACACATTTATCCTGGTGGGTACATACAGTATATCCAGACATTCACACAGGGTACAGGAGGTGCCAGCACTGCCCTGTATGCAGATGAGCTGTCCTAGCCCAGTTATTCTAATAAGCCAGAGATTTAGCTCTAAAGCCCTACTGTCAGTTAGAGGGGATAAGGAGGGACTGTCTGCTAATCAACTGCAAGTTAAACCTGGCTGGTGGATTTAGCTGCTTTAAAGCTCATTTTTCATGCTTGCCTGGCTGCCAATGAGTCAGGGAGCTTGGGGCTGGGAGAGGTGTGTGTGGGGGGAGGGAGCCCTGGTATTTTTAGTGATTTTTGTTTTTTTATAGAGTGCATCCCTGTGGTTTGGCTCCACACTTAAATACTGTCCCAGGCTGCATGACATATACACAGAGCAGGCACTAAGATCCTGGCGCCAGGGCTCAGCTCCTGCTGCTGGAGGACTCAGAAGGCTGCTAATTACAAATAACTCGGGCTTTGTGCATCTCAGCATCACTGCCTGGCAAACAGTGCCTTATTTACTAGCACAGGGGGGCACACAGCTCCCTGCCCTGTGAAATATGGGGAGAGGGCAAAATGGTCCCGGGGGGTACACAGACAGGGGGTGGGTGTCAGGAGGCATTAACCATAAATTGTCTTTATCACATTTTTTGACTGTTCATCTATTTCTATCTATCTATGTATCTATGTATCTATGTATCTATCTATCTATCTATCTATCTATGTATGTATCTATCTATCTATCTATCTATCTATCTATCTATCTATCTATCTATCTCTATATCTATCTATCATCTATCTATCTATCTATCTATCTATCTATCTATCTATCTCTATATCTATCTATCTATCTATCTATCTATCTATCTATCAGCTGTATCATATCTAATTAAAGGGACACACACAGTTATGTCACTCACAATGCTTTTGGGATTTACAATTCACTTTATGACCTTGGATTCTGACACCATGCAGTACCTAAGTAACAGTATTGGTTATAAAATAATGAATCTCCGCAAATGGAAATTGCAAGGAGGCTGGAGCTCATGAAACTATTTCCCATATTATGCTCATTCTAGAATTTAAAGACACAGAATGGGTAGATTCAGCAGGAAAATAGTTAATGTGTACCTTTTAGGCGGACAGACACCCAAAAGGTCTATGGTTATCCTTAGGCATGGCTGGCTAGGAGTGCCTAGAGCCTTAAGCTGCAGGGGGGCCACTGTGTGAGCCCCGGCCAGGCTAGATCAAGGTGATTTAAATGATGGTTTAATGACAGTTTGCCCTGGGCAACAAGGATGTCATCCCAAGACTTAAAGACAACGTGGAACATGTAGTTGAGTTAAGATAACTAGTCCTTTAATATTACCACATGTCTGGAGTCCAATAAAATCTTATCCTCTAAATGAATTAACAATCAAAGAGAATAAGGAATCCATCTGTATTGGATTGTACCGACTCTCTGGTTCTCAAAGGGTTAAATATTCATCCAATGCTACTTTTTTTTTTTTTTTTTTGCACAGACAGCTGTGATAACCGATAAATTACGCTTTGTTCATGTTGTATCAAATGATTGTATTTATATAATTCTTCTCGGCTGTCAGGAAGGTTAAACACACTCGCCCCCACTCCCCTCATAAAGCAGATTCAATATTAGATCATATTTACAGGCTAGGCAGGGAATTACTTGGAAACACAGCGTGCCTGCTTTTAAAAGGAATCCCTGTAACTCCTAAAAAAAATATGCCAATTACCAGGTTTACGTTAATATAGAACTTTCGAAAACTTTATTTTTTCTTGGTACTGAATTTTTGAAAAAAATGAACCTTTCTCATAAGGGACTAATACCAAGCAATGCAGATTATTTCAGGAAGGGTTTGTCTTCTCTTGTAGTAAAATGCAAGCTTTTGAAGTTATTTAAATGTATTTGGGTCTTGTGTGTGTCTTGTCTCAGTGAGAAGGTTCCCCATTGGAGAGTCTTGGAGTGTCTTATCTCCAAGTTTGACTTCCATGGGGTGGAAGTTCTCTAGAAGTTGATGCATTCTTGCAATATAGATACTATTGTATGGGCAAAAAACATCAAAATCTATCAGTATCGTGGGTAATTTCTGTGGTTTTTGCATCTTAATCCCTTTCTTTGTTCCCCAAGGTCAGAAGACTGGTTTTTCATGAACAGATTTATAGTAGAGGCAAAAAGTGTTATCGCTTTTGATAAGTTTCCTCATCCGGCATTAAAAAGGCTAATTTTAAAAAAATCTTGATAAATTACTGACCCAATGAAATAAATCCTATCCATCAGAATAATGAGGCCAACATTAGAAGAGTTTAAAAACAATATAGAAAATAGCTGAGATATGTAACCTCTATTATAACCAACCAGCTAGAGGAGGAAAAACTCAAATAAATCACTGCAGCTAGATTTTGTCATTACTGGTATCTTAAGTTGGCCGAGAGATCCCTAGTTTTCTATTCACTGAGTGGTACAAGAATTATGGAATTCAGCTTCTAGGAAAATGGGGTTTCCTCCATGGTCCTCTGTTGGTGGGGTCAACGCAGCATTGTAGATTCCAAGTCACTCACTATGTGGTTTCAATACAATTCACTGACAATCAAATCTGAACATCAGACACATCAAGATAGGTGTCACGATGGTCTCAAAAGAGATACCAAAACAAATGATATTTAAAAGTTCAACACATGGAGGATATGTCATCAAAAATTCCAGTTGGCCGTTTCAGCATTGCGTGTGTCCAACTTCAAAGGTATACAAGGTCTCTGGTGGACCACCACAGATCAACTTCCAGGACAACCCCCCAAACACACACACAACTTAAAATACTGGGAAGAGGGTATTTCTGTTTTAAAATGCAAACAAACTCATGAGGTAACTTTAGATATAAGAAAAATAACAGCGCTTGGGACTGAGTGATACGTTGTTTGTGTTGAAAGTGATGATCCAAAAGGCATGTTATTCTGGAGTCATGCTTCATCATAGCCCAAGACTAGAGACTGGATTCTAAAAGGAAGGCATCAAATGACATTAAATGGCAATTGTATTAATATTTTTAGAATGTCTGGAATATTTCATTTTATTCATGTTTTTATAAGTTTTAGTTAGGACTTGCCAAAACTTGTATATTACAAATAACTTATTTTGGGTATCTGTTGTCTGGAAACCCCCTTCGCTCTTTCTTCCATCAACCTCTCGCTTATCTGGGTGTCTTATCTTCAGTTGGTGACTGTGTAAAAGCCTAATTTGGACTTGATGCAAGCTAGAGACACAGTCATACCTATAGGTGGTACCATTAAAGATGAACAGACAAAAGTTTCAGCTTGTTACAGTGAGGGCAGTTAAGATACACAATTCACTAACATTAGAAGAATTTTATTGGTAAATAATTGGGGGCGGCATCTCAGATCTGAATATTCTATTCATTGCATTGTACAGCACTACAGAATATGATGCGCTAAATGAAACAATAATGATAATCTCTAGCATATGGTTTGGTACTCTAGATGAGTACTAGTTTATTTTGAAATGCGTCTCAAACAAAACTGTTCATCTTATCAGCTTGTAATTTGAGGCTTACCAAACCGTTATCACCGGAGTTTGTGGGAAGATGTTTTTACAACAGAAAAGAACAGGAAATCACTTCCCGTGGAAAGAAATATTATGACATGCCCCTCGGAAGACCATTAATAAGTGTAATATGGAATGAACCAGCATGTACTCTGAAGAAGTGGCTCTTAACAAGCACTTAGTCCTCACTTTCAACACGTCTTGTTAAGTTTTTGAACTATTGAAAACCCTTATCAAATAAAGATGAGCATCACCTGTGCTCAAGCAGATGCGGTTTATCACATGCTGATTTAGCCTGGTTATAGCTATGCTTAATTATAATAATAAAGATAGCAGAGCACATAATAGAAATAATTTTAAACTCGTAAATCAAGAAGAAAAATATGTTTTATGGAGCAATTTAGACAAAGATCGCGGAATGTGTAAGTATTTGGAATATTTGTTGCTTCACCTTGAAATGTTGACTTAATTCTTGACATGTTTCTTATTTTAAAAGATTTAGATAAGTGACGGGTAACCTATTGCACTCCAGCTCCAATTAAGTACAGGTCTCTTAATTTCAAACTATGTTTTTCTAAGTGATTATAATGCCATAGTTCTCCTTAATGTTCACTCCATAGTTGGAATTTGGAACCTTGCAAAACAATTTTTAATTTCCGATGTTTTTGAGTCCAAGGTTCCAACCTTTCACTGGAGTAGCCTATGTTTGGGTCAGTAGGATAGAATTATGCATAAATAGAGACCTAAAATAACTCTAATTGATCTAAATGTCTGTACATGTTTTTTTTTTCTGTTCCTTTGCCCTTGTCTTTGGCACTGTTACAGTGACACACCCCAAAAATGTTTGAATTATTTGCCTGCTTTGATATAATCAAGCTTGGGAAACATTATTTTTCAATTCCAGACAAATTAACGGATATAGTCAGAAACATAAAGAGCAGAAGAGAGGCGAAAGTGCCAATAGAGAAGGTGAGTTAAGAAGAAAGAGAGTTTTTTTGGGGGGTAAAGGTAGGGAGAAGTAGAGAAAAGTGAGAAGGGAAGGGTAGGGGCAACTTGAGAAAGTGATCAGAGGGATGAAGGAGAATAAGACAAGGAAAGACAGATTATGAGTTAATAGAAAGTATGGAAAAAGAAGGGATGAGAAAAGGAGCACAATGGAGGGAGATGCGTGTGGGGAGACATGCTGGCAAACATTGAAAGACAAGGGCAAAGTGAGTATCGAGGCAGAAAGGCAGGATGAACATTGAGGCTTTTCTATTATTTTACCAATATACTCAACACAAGGGTGCATGTGAGTCTAGGACAACTAGGCCTTAAATGCCACATTAGATGATTGGTTGTTGCTGCTGATTGAAGCCACCCCGAGTTGTGTGTTCATCCAGCATAGTCCTCTGGAATTTGATGAAAGAGACACTAGGTCAAAGAAACACATTCATTTGGTGCTGATCCTTCTTGAGAGCAAAGGGAATTGCCAAGAACACATACATACCTGACGCGTTTCACTTTACAGGAGCTTATTATAGGAATGTGTAACTGCAGATCTCAGAGCCAGGGAAATCAATTAATCAATCAACAGATTAGGTAAAATTACAGTTACGTACAATATATGCGGTTAGACTAAAGTGAAACTGACATTCAAACCAGTTTGCATGGACGGCAGATTTTTTATATATACTGTTTTAAAGCAGGTATAAGTATGTACCTGTGTGTGTAAATGTATATAGAAGACAGAATTTCCTGATCGCATTTCAACTTTCTTTAGCTTTTACTGATGATATCAGCCCTAAACGACTTGAACACCCTGTTATCTGTGTTTACAGGCAATTAGGAACCAATCAGTACTCCATTGTATCTGCATAATTAGGTGATATGTTTGGAATCTCAGATTCTGGAAAAAAAAGAGAAAGCCCATTTGTTTTTAACAGGATGTGAATGAGTTCAATTGTTCCTATAGAGGTGATTGAATCTGAACCAACTACAATGTTGTTTTTTTTTTAGGTATGGCTTTACTTTACATAGCCACCAAGCTTCCAGGTATTCATTGTAAATTTTCTATTGGCCTTGTTGATTAAATCCCATGTATACTCTAGGTCTTTCAACAGCCCTATGGCAAACATCCACTCACCTGTACCTACAATCACCTACAGCATTGAATCTACTGAATGATTTGCATGCTAATTGTTTGTAAATGTATCAAGGCTTTGAAAGAAAGGGAACTTTGCTTTGACAATAGATGTAAAAAGGGATACTGTACACTCTGTTTGATCCTTGGCTTATCTAGTAAAGGTGATAAAAGAAATAATTCAAATATATATATGAAACCAGCATTAAAAGCGTAAGTCAAACTGAAAAAAAATATAAAAAATAAAAATAAATATATATATATAAATATTCTTTCCACATATATTATAGTGTTAATATATACATATATTCATTGAGGGTTTTTTATTTTTTATTAATTCAATGTAATCTTTATATGGGATATAGCTTGCATTTAGACATAATCCAAAACCAAGTGTTTCATATACAGTAATAAAACAGAGATTATTATTTTCGATCACAGTTTATGGCTAATTGGAAGTAAATAGATATTTTCAATTCACTTTTCCCTGATGTATTTTAAAAGAAAAAACTGTATGTGTAGAGAAATGGGGGTGAATGCATTGACAAAGAGATAGAAAGTGTTTTTTTTGCCAAAAAAAGCCAGTTAGTTCAATTACATTATATATATTACAATGTTTATTCATATATTTATGTTTAATTTTATATTTTATCTATATTTCAGTCTTAGTGGTTGTTCTGTGTGATCCCTTCTTGAAATGCTTATTAGAGGACTCCAAAAAAACCTCCCAAGAATTTACTGCAGATGAAAATGGAAAAAAAAACTTTGTCAGACTATAGCTCCTACCCAACATGATATATAGGGTAGAAGGAAGGATAAAGACACAAACACAGTGGATTCTGTCTCCAGCAAATCTCAACAGAGGCTTCCCTCATAAAACAAAAGATAAACAGTCTATCAGCACTCCAAGAGAGAGACCCCTGGACCAAGACAAAAAGTCTGTACCTTCTGAAAATATTTGGCACAAGGTTACAATGAGCTGTGCATCTGGGTGGTAATTCTGTTTGAAAATAAAATATATAACTATACATATTTATATATATATATTTAAGAAAGGCACCCTCCTTCTCCTTTATGGTAGGGAAAAAAAGCTTTTTTTATCATTCATTTTAAATTCCCTTCTTTGGGTTGGAGACATTGTGTTTAAAATAAATGCAAGGTTTATATTAAATTATTTGTGTTACATTGTTACATTTGATTTAATTGTGAGTGGTGACAGTGGGATTACCTGTTTTAATAAAAGTCAGTTTCTATACACTTTTCTGTTTCTTTCTTAAAAATGCTATTTTTTTAACACACTTGAGTTGGGTATTAACGCTTGTGTGGTACACATTAGTGCACTTAGGGTTAAACTAGATCTGATTATTGCATAGGTACAGGTACACTATGTACAGGGGATTTTTTTGTATGTTAAGCATGCAATACACCACAAACAAGCACTGAATTATTACATTTATGTACACAGGTTTTACTAAAATATTATATATATGTAATAAATTGCCCATTATGCATAATATGCATTCACTTATGGTTATTCTGCTACACAGACGGATTTTTTAACATTTTGAGTATTATATTTGTTAAACTGAAAACAAAAATTATTACAACTAGTTGCTTTTAGTAATCTTAATTCTTGCAAATAGGTAGAATAAGCAGCGTTTTCACTTTCAGAATTCTGTATCAATCGGGTGTAAGGCATTTGTTACAATGTATCTGCTTAGGAACTTGTATCAATGGTCATGTTGATTCAGGCCACCAGAGGGCGCCGGAATCCCATTGGCTGTAGTCTTTAAGGAGTAGACACCCCCTCCTCCTTCTTCAGGTCCACCACTCAAAAGAAGAGGGAGGTGTCATCCAGGCAACCAACCCTGACCACAGGCTACCACACTACTTAAACATGAATTACATCACAGCCGTATGGAGCCTGGCTAATATATCCTAAGCAGGCTGTGGGACAAGGTACAGCTCTCCAGTCTTGCAGAATTA
This sequence comes from Sceloporus occidentalis, assembly GCA_023333645.1. Taxonomy (NCBI): domain Eukaryota; kingdom Metazoa; phylum Chordata; class Lepidosauria; order Squamata; family Phrynosomatidae; genus Sceloporus; species Sceloporus occidentalis. Next base: position 2,635,764 of record JALMGF010000126.1, on the reverse strand, counting down.
CTACAGAGCACTGAAGGAGTCTTACAGAGCAAGGACCTCAGCAGATCCAGAGAACATAGTCTGCAGGGAACCTCAGAGAACATAGTCTGCAGGGAATTCATGGACAATTCTAAGGACCTCGCAGATTCCCCTGGTGGCTTTTAAACCAAGGAGCCTTGGGAGTAGCAAAGGAAAAAAAATAAGAAACCAGAACTTCATTTGGGACTTTTTTGTGTGTCTTGCTACACCTCCCCTGCTATACTCCTTTCACTCTTGGAGAAATTGAGTCTCTGGTTACCATGGTGATCCAGCTGAAAGTGAAGAATATTTAACAAGGGGGAGGCTGGACCTTGCAGGCAGACAAGCTGGTGCCATTAGGGGCTGAGCGCTGGGACTGTTCAAGTATCCACAATCAGAGCTCTTGTGGACTGCAATGAAAGGTGGTGGCATTGAAGCCTCTGGATACCTGGGATAACTGACCCCCTTCACCCCTCCCCCCAATATTTCTGATGCATTATTTATGATCTTTGGCAAAAAGAGGAGAACTCTTTTTCTCATAGTGTGTGGCTGTGATAAGCATGTATCATCCTCAGTGCATTGTGACTATATATGCCCTGGTGGTCTTTCTGGGACTTCGTATTGACCAAGGGTCATGTCAGCATTATCTTCACATCAGACCAGCTCCTAGTGAAAACCTGCCACTGGTGGATCTTATTGAGCATCCGGATCCTATTTTTGACCCTAAGGACAAAGACCTTAACGAGACAGTGCTAAGGACACTCATGGCTGGTCACTTTGACCCAAACTTCATGGCCATCAATCTACCGGAGGACAGGGTTGGTGTGGAAGACCTTGGGGAGCTGGACCTCCTTCTCAGGCAGAAGCCCTCTGGGGCAATGCCTGCAGATATCAAAGGTTTGGAGTTTTATGAAGGTCTTCAGGGCAAGAAGCACAAGTTGAGCAAGAAGCTCAGAAGAAAATTGCAAATGTGGGTATGGGCATATTCCTACTGCCCCGTCCTATACACGTGGAATGACCTAGGGACCAGGTTTTGGCCACGTTATGTGAAAGTGGGCAGCTGCTACAGTAAAAGGTCTTGTTCTGTACCAGAAGGCATGGTTTGCAAAGCTGCCAAGTCGATGCATTTGACCATCTTAAGGTGGAGATGTCAACGCAGGTTACTTCAAAGGTGCCAATGGATTCCTATCCAGTACCCTATCATATCTGAGTGCAAATGCTCATGTTAAGACTGTCAAAGACTTTCATTTTTTATTGCAAAAGACATGGCTTTATGGTTAATGTTGTGTGCACTGTATAATGTAGGAATGTATATGTGTGTATATATGGTGTCAGTCTAAATTACTATTAAAAAGGTCAGTATTATTCTTTTAAATAACCAGTGTCTACTGTATTTCCAAGTTTAGCAATCTGGTTGTGTTTAATTTTATTTTATTATATTTTTTAATATTTTTTTGGCTATTGTATGTGTATTTATATGCAAAGAGCACTTCGCATTGCGAAGATTTTTTAAAAATGTTATTTTATGATTTTTTTTTAAAAAAAATAACTTTTAATATAGAATATTTTTCCCCCTTTTATTTGGGAAAACTGCATTTTTTGATGGACCTCAGACTACAACAAAAGAAATCTACAGAAATAAAACAAAAAACATATATATATTTTTTCAAATTATTGTGCATAAACTGAACACATTAAAACATAGGTAAGGATTCTTGTAAATGCTATTTATTCTTTTATTTTTTATCCATTCCTCCCCCTTGTAGTAAAGTTTTTAAAAAGTGCAGAATTAAAGAGAACCACTAAATATTAAACTATTGATCTCCTGTCCTGTTTAAGTTACATTGTAGCTAACCTGGCTTCTAGATGTTTAAGAAAACACAAGGATGATTGTTAGATATATTTTTCTGTTTTTATTTATTTTTAGCATTTAAATTATTTTTGGGGACACCAGGCTTCTGTACTTGCCCAGGGCTGTGTTGCAGGAGGAGTGGGGGTGATATTTCTGTTAGACTACACGTGTCCTTCACACCTACCATTGTGGTGGGTTGCTACTGAAACTTGACCCCTTACACCATTGCCTTCAATTGCAGCACAACCCCTCTAAGCACTGTTATTTTTACCCTCATGTGGAATCCAAACACTTTGTGATGATGTCTTTACGTTGAACAGAAGCCCCCCTTTTCACTTGATAATATAAGTAGGCACACTTAGACTACCTGAGAGGTGATGTTTAGGAGGACTTCAAAGTCAACATGAAAGGTGTCACCCCTGGTGATAGTATCGGCTTGAGTTCTAGAGATGGGTTGAGTTTCCTTTATCTGATAAGTGATTAAAAGCAATGATTGACTTAAGTAGAGGACCTTATTGTTGGGTTGTCTTTTAAAATCAAGTACAATGCACAGTTCTACACTGATGAGGACATGAGAGGAGATGAGGTCAATTCCCTTGTGAGAGATTCACAGCACCTTTTAAGTGCCAGGAGGTTTCAGCATGTCACTTAAGGGGTTAATTGGTGATTCTGACAGTCCGGTTTCACAAACAGTAAAGGTTACAGGACAGATTAAAGTTGTGGCTGAGGCATGGCAGTTAGCTTAGTGGTTAACATTTATTTTCATAGCAACCACCTATGCCATCATGTTGTATAAAATGCATACAGGATAGGGGCAGATGTGGGTTCTAAATAGGTTTTAGGTAAAATGTTGAATCTGTTATCTAGTGGTGCATCCCAGCATCTAATGGGTTAATCAGAGTGCTACATGTGAATGATTTGGTTTGGGTTTGAGCAGCACATGCCAATTTTTGTCTCAGCCCATCTGTAATATTGCAAACCCCCATCACTCCCATCCACCCTCAGGCATTCATTTTTAGTGTGATTTCCAGTTTGTCCAAACACACCAAATTTCTTTTTTTTTTTTTAAAATATTAAAATGTGCATATTGTTTAAATATCTCCTGATTTTTTTAACTTTTTTTTACATTTTTAAAATACCACCCCTATATTTAGCACAGGAAGGGTTAAATGAGATTTGGGGACATTCATTGCATGTAGCATAGAGGATCTTCATTATCCCTCTTTACAACAATATGTCCAGCCCACTCTGAGAGTTCATTGTAAAAGGATTAAAAGTTTAAATACCTTTCATATTATGATTTTTTTTCATTTAATCTTGCATGGCGCCTGTTTCATACATTTCAAATATTCCTAATGTGACGGCGGGCAAGCGAACATTTTTTTCAAGAAGAAAGAGGATATTGAGGTATTTGGACTTATAAACCAGCAATACTATGTATGTTTGTTAGGTTCTGACAAATGCCCAAATAACCTTAAAATCAACCATTCATCACGTATGAATTTATGCAAAAACCAACTGTGTTTGTGGCCAAGAAGTTTTTTATACACTTTATTTATATATATATATTTATTTATTTATTTTTAATTTTTTACACACTGGATTTGTTTAAAAAAAAAAACCCCAAAAGCAAGTTTTCTTAACGCGTAAACACTAGCATTATATGAACAGAAGTATTTGCAACTGGGATTGTGGCCAAAAAGACTTAATGTCAACATCCCCCCCCCAGTTTTGGACTGTGTGACAGGGATACACTCTCCCCTGTTGACATATAATATTAACGCAATTTGCTCATTCAAAATCGAGGCTGCACGTTGGATAACAGTGTCCCTCTGTGTCACCTTAGGGTGACTAAAACTAATTAGAAGGGACTCTTGTTCATGAGTCTGGGACTGCGAATTTAAGGAAAAACAACTTTTTTTAAAAATACTTTTTTTCCTAAGCATGCTGTGAATTCTAACTTAATTTCTTAAATGAATATTTGGGGAATTTAATTACATAGAATATTTTTGTCTAAGTAAATGTCAGTCAAGTGACTGCATTAATATTTTATCCATAATATAACCTTAGCTTGACTTAGAATTTGCCCGCAGACCGGCCCCATTCGGCCCCCATCTAGTCTGCCCATTTCTCCTGCTGTAAAGATTCAAACCTTAATCAGTCGTTGGTCTCGTCTTAGATTCAGGAGCCGTATGTCTATCCCATGCATGTTTTATACCCACACTGTATTACCCTCTACCACCTCTGCTGGGACTTGGTGGCATGTATGGTTCCATACAATATTTGATATAACGAGATATGGACGGCATACGTGGCATATAGACCCAGAGCGGGAGATACTTGTGTAGGACTGATTAAAGGCACCATAAGCTCATGCTGTCTATTGCCAAGATATTCAGAAGAAAGAACAAGACGTTAGGTTGGCCATCCAATGGCAGATGGACCATACAAGATAACAAATAAATTATAGGTCACACAATCCAAAAAATCACATATTTATCCGGACGCACCGCAGAGCACGGCAAGAACACAGGCACAGCTGAACACAGGTTTTTTTTTTAGAGAGAGTTCAGTGGCCATAATTGAACGCTCTCTCGCACTCGCTCTATTTCCAGGATGTCTGTTGCAGTTTGTGGGCGATTCAAATGCAGGAGACTCCCTGAACTTCCAAGAGCGTTGGGATGTCTGCATCTATCTCAGTGGTCCACCTGATTTGTGGATTGAGCCAATGAAGATCATCTTGGTATTACCAGTGAGCTGAATATTTTAACACGTTGTCAGAAAAGTTTAGATGTTTCAGGTTATATATAAAATATAAAAAAAAATCAAAAAAAAATCTATACAAGACAAGCACAAATAAGTATTTGAAATGGAATTTCCCAACTGGCCACACTCATACCTTACTGAGGTCCTCCATCTTGACCCGATTTGAATAATAACCCCAGCTCGCCGATTGGATCTACCTCTTTGGTGGAAGCTGATTGGACTTGGCAGCCTCAGAAGAAGGAGTGTCGAGAAATTTTCATGAAAGGGCACAAGGTGGAGCTTTGGAGATCTAATGAGGTTCCTAACTAATAAATTTGATATCTCCAAAAATATAAATTTGCTTGAAAAACAAAAAAGTATTTTTTTTCGTTTTTTTAAGATAAATTTCATTTGACGCTTTGGGTGTGGCAGATCCACACCACATTTTACTTTCATTAAAATTATGTGTGTATGATATTTACAGGCAGTGTTACCGTCGCAGGAGGTTGAATTTATGAGGTTTTTACTTATTGTCCCAACAATATTTTTTTTCCAGGTTTTATTGTCGGATAACTTGCATTAAATGTCCAAAAAAAAAAAAGCTGCTGTCAGCAGATCCTACACATTTTATAAATTGTCTGCATTTCAGGAAATACTTTGTGGAATTCTAATACCATAATACGGTAATACCCTAAACATATAATTGGGGGTATCATTGTTACAGCTCATTATTAAACAGTTGACTAATTAGGAAATTCCGGATTTTCATGGGAAGGAAGTAAGTCTGCAGAATGACAACTTACTTAATGTCACTGATGCTTGAACACCCAGGGTTGAGTGTCCTGAAAGGAAAAAAAAAATGTAGGGAGTCTGCAAATAGAACAATGTGTTTTTAATATGGGGAAGTTGCATTTTTTTATGTTTTTTATTTGTTTGTTTTTTTTGTATTGTCAAGGAAAAGAAATCATGTAGAATACAAGTGACATTTTTTTTGAAGAATGTTTCATTAGACTAATGGGCTGGATAGAAGACGATTGCAAGTGGGCCGAGGGACTCGGCCACCTCGACTGGAGGGTTTTGTGGGTTACTTTCTGTTATTTCTGTTTTGTGTGGTTTTTCATTATTTTTTAGGCAGCTGTTATGATGTCTCGTGTAACAGAGAAATTACACCATGGCTGGATCTATTGGTATTTCACACTACTGGAAAGCACATGCTATTGGACATGCTGTCTTCTAATTTTACGCCCCCAGCACACCTCAGCGGAAGCTGTTGCCGAACGGTAAATAGTGCCACCTAGTGGCCTAAAGATAGAATTTATTTTTTTCGTTTAATTTTATTTTTAAAAGTGGATTGTGTATAGAAAAATGTGGTACGTAGATGGCACGTGTTTTGTTTCTATTGTCCCGTTAAACTAATTTGAACCTTTAAATGTTATCACATGACACCAAGCTCCTCCCCTGCTTAAAATATACGCTGTGCCATCTACTTTTTTTTTATAGAGCTTTCTATGCCCTTTACTGATAGCCCATGGTTAGTCCAATGGTTCCCCAGGTGGTTCAATAATGGAGTAGGATAAAAACTTTTATTTAGTAATCAGCCCAAAATTCAACAAAAAAAATTACTGTATTTTAAAATATTAACGGTAATGTTAAAATGAAATATCTGTTTGACATATTTTAAGTTTTTTTTAAGCAATTTATGTTTTATAAAGTATCAATAAATACCATGGTGGGAATTCTCCTTTGGTTGACTTTGAGCACACAGCTCGTATCTGTCACATCGCGAACATTTGTGGGAATTTGTCAGTTTTCTGCAAGTTTGCTAATTAGGAGCCGAAATGATCCTCTTTGTGTTTGCGTGTTAGAAAAAAAACGAAATTGTGAGCCAATTATCCATGAGCGGTAAAGGAAAACCTCTCAAAAGGACTATCAAGACTTGACGCTCAAGGCTTTAATGGTCTGGGCCATTTTGGTGTCATATTGGTTTAACAGCTAACTACTGGTTTAAAAGACTAACACTTTCTTACTAGAATAGCTCTTTATATACATTTTTATTTATTGAGGAAAAATAAAACCTTAGAAAAAAGTAGTTTTTCAGGTGCTTTTGCTTAGTGAAATGATAGCTAAGAGCTTCAATAAGGAGTTATCTCCTCAAGGTTATAAACGTGACATCTTTTAATCAGATTTTGGGACCTAAATCAGATTGGAACACTATGTCCTTAAAGATGCTGTTCCACTTACACAAAATATTCATCTTATTCTCTAGTATGTTATGTAAATAGACCCTATTTGATCTGTCATTTTATTCTTTTTTTTTGAAGGTTTAATCACATAAAAACAACACAGAAGGTTTTTTTTTATTTTCTATGGCAACAACCAATCAGTGCTTGCTTTTTTTGTCACGTGACGATTCAGTGTTCCCGGCAAAAAATTGTGAATGTGAAAAAATGAAAGATTGTTTTCTTTTAATGGTTTAGCATTCAGTGGTATTAGGAATTCTGATTCTAATGCTGCATTTGGTTATAAAAGTGGGACAGCACCTTTAAATCTGCTCGCAGAATTGCTTGTTATATGTGTTTTCCAGAATTAGACACCAAATGTCCTTTAACTTCATCTTCTTGCAGCCCAGAGACAAAAAGCAACATAAACTGCTCTGAACATTTGGAGGCGCAGTGGTAGGGGTAGAACGGCTGGGAGACGCAGATGTCTCTAATTCTTTTTTTGTACAGTAAAACCATTCATTCTGCATGGTGGAGATGATAGAAGTTAAAAACTAGAAGAAGTTAAGGACAGACGAGAAGCGTACCCGTCGCTGCACCGTGCAAAGTCTGCCAGATGACAGCAAGTCAGGCTGAAAGCTGGATGTCAATCACCACTTACGCCGACGGGTTTTATTCAGCCGGTAGCCAAGCCGAACTACACAGTAGTTATTTAGCACCTGTAAATGTGTCTGTCTAGAGATTTGAATCTAGTAACAAGCGCTTTTCATGACATCATCTCACACCAAAAAATTTCCAGTAAATCAAAACAGACTGGTCCTGCCAACGAGGGAAGTAAAAAAAGGAGTACTTAAAACAGCATGTCATCATTCACCAAGACTCCTTTACTGTTCATTGTCAACACCCAACTTGGAACAGACCAGTAGAAGCCTTTCCAATGAGGTTCACTTGTCTTTAATCTAAATATAGGGTTAAATCATATATATATTTTTTGTAATATTATTATTATTATTTTTATTATTTAATTTTTTTTTCGACGAAGGATCATGAAATATACTCATTGGAACTTTAGGATATATTTGTTTTAAGGCTTACATAGTTAGCTTAATAAATTCACCTTGTCTACTTGACCCATGCACCCCACAGAGGCTATTTGGTGTTAAAATGATTCTAAACTCTTTATTTTTTTTTTAATGTTGTTCTTTTTTTTTTTACATCAATGGAGTCTTTGTATCACTCGATGAAAATCGAGAAATGTGGCTAGTTTCATTTAAATGAACCTAGACATTTTTCTATGGATGCAAGAAGAAAAGTACACACGAGTCTGACAAGGTGTTTTTCAAAGGGGGGGGGGGAATTATGTAAGTGGTTCATTTTGAAAAGTCCACTAATTTTCCTAAATAAATCAAGTCAGCGGCGTTCTATTCGTATGTCACACAAATCTTAGTTACTTTACTAAATCATGCGTGAAGAGAAATTTATGGCGGATCCCAACAGAAAGAGCCGCGTTAAATATAAATCGAATCAATGTTTGTATTGATCTAGAGATTACGTTGAATAGCCGCAGAAGAAAAGCCACAATTTCTGGGAAAATGATGAAAAAAAATACAGTGCACTCTGTTTGGTAAATAATGACATAAAACAGCTGGTAGCAAATCAGGAGTCTGTGTTGGAGATTTGACGTTACATTTTTACATTTTAGTCTTGGTATTGATGAGATAGATATTACATAAGGATCTATACCTTACGAACAGGTCTGAACTGACCACCTGGCACGCCGGGGAAATGCCCGGTGGGCCACTGGCCGAGCATAGCCCCTCTTACAAAGGTTTATCATTTTCTTAATTGATAAAGATTGGAGTCCTCTTGGCATCTTCTGGAATTAAGTAAGGTGGCCTTACTTAATAATGACACTGATGTGAGGACCATTGTTCTTTGTTTAATTACTATGTTGCAAGGTGTGTGGCATCTTTGGTGTCTCATGTATGCTACAGTCTCTCATCGTCCCTTGGAGGAGACGCCAATGTCCTTGAGGTTGGTGTTTCATACAGATTATATCGAAGTACGATAACCAAAAACAGAGTGTTCAGCTGACCGAATAAACCTGCATTTTGATTCTCCGTGGGTAGAATCCTCTGGTCATGTAGGTGTCATTAAGTTCAAATCTAGGATAGACCATTAAATATATCACTGTCTTCCCAACACTTTGCTTCTAGGTAATATCAACTTCAACCCTTTGTCTTGCCTTGGAACCAGGTAGTTTTGTTGTACCTGCTGAGGGATTTGGATGGCCTAAATATTTGAAGTCAAGCTTAACTTGCATTGTAAGTCTAGGCATCATGCTTTAAGGGACTTGGAGAAAAGTTCTCCCCCCACTGACACCAAGATGACATTCCCATGAGTGTTCTGGGTTTTTCCCGGCAGACTTCCAGGTATCCAGGACTCTCCTGTCTTTCTTGGCTCGGTTATTTCTATCCGTTCCGATTCCACTTCTACGCATTCCGTGTCCCCAGCCTCTGCTCATCTCCTTCTCAATGCCACCACCATGACTTAATCACACTACGAAGCTAAATACTTGAGCCTCCAACATCTCCAGGTATGGAAAACAGGAGTTGTTGTAGAACTTGTCCTTCTCTACATGTTACACTTCATTGTAGAACCTTCCCTAACAGTTTATGTTACCTCAGTTACGCCTTCTTGCAGATACTTTGTACCAATGACGGAATAAACTTCCAGACTACAGATACCATCTGCTGTCTGATCCAACCAAGAACCCAGGACTTCTTTCTTGTTGCCTCTTCATTCTATGCTTTTCCTTTTTTTTTAACAACTCATCTTTGCTCAAAGAGTTATTGAATAGCGCAACAGTTATTCAAACATTAGAAACACTATTTCTTGATCTCTGATTGGTTAAGGAATCTTATCTACGTCCTGGCCAACTTTCTCACCTCTCAGTAACTAAGTGTATACAGCTCAGAGCAAAAACAAACAGCTCCTTATGTATTTTGAAAGAAAATAGTTCATTTAAATATACCCATAAGCTATTGCCACAGACACTTGCTAAGAGTGGTAATCTCTACCCTGCGGCATAATATTTTTTTTTATGACTACACTGCGTTCGTTGTGAATCCGTCTCCAGGTTCATCTTTTTGAAACATATTAAATGCAAAGATGGCTATTAAAGGTAAGACATAGACTTTTTTTTTGTTATGTACTATTATGGTAAACGTCTTAAAGAAACATATTGCTTTTAAAATAAAATAATTGTTTTGCTGTATTTTCTTGTTGAAAACTTTTCAGCTCTTGGGCAAATGTTAACGGGTCATGGTTTTAAAACATTTCAACAATTGGCAAAATCGTTTCTGATGTTTATTCTTCTGAAACATAATAGCAAAGATGTACCGTTACAGACAGCCATTTTGAACCATGCACAATGCAATCATTTCTGTTTCCCTAAATGTTATAGCAACACCAAGGATAGCCAGTGGGTTCATTTTAAAAAAAGTTGTGTTTTTGATCATCTTTGCAACAAAAAGTAGCTTTAAATATAAGGTGTAACACACCACGTCCTGGCAGATATTTCCAGTTATTTTTAGGCTTTTCAACCCAATCAAATCACGCCACCTCTGCAGAAATGTGTGCACAGATAATGGAGAATTGAGCATATTTCGTAGCCAAAAGAAGAGATATTGGGTTTCTGACTAAAGACCAAATTATTCCATAAAAAAAAACAAAAACAAAGGAAAACAAATTCAGTACAGCTAAAACCTCCAGCCTGAAGTGCGAGGGAGCCCACATCCTTTTGTGATTTATTTGAATCATATCAAATATCTTGACGTTTCATTGGGAATTCCATCCGTAGCGTATAACCTGAATTACAGATTGTCCAGAAGGGAAAATAAACAGCTATACTGAGTGCATTAGATTAGAGTTGACATGTTGTAGGAGGTAGAAGACCATGAATGGCCATTAAGTTTTCATCTGCGGCAAAAATAAGTAGCTTTGGAAAACAACTTAATTGTCCTGGATCCAAAAGACATGTGGGAGTTTATCTGTCTATCTAGAAGTCTTTACAAAGTCTACGTTTTCACGATTATATCAGCCGGTCTGTATCCAGAAGGATATAAGCACTAGCGGCAGCTATAGCTTCTATATGAGAAGGAAAACAGGGGGCTGTATGAGTTGATGATAATGGAGATCTCTCTTCATTTGCTTCCTTGTTGATGTCAATAGAAGAAATTGATATTTTAGAGACCTTATATATTAACCCTTTGCTTGCTGTCTCTACCAGTGCATGCTGGCGAGGGAGCCATTGGAAGACTCACCTAGTCCTCTTTAAACTACCATTATAGCCAACAATGAATAGAGGTGTATGAATTCAAATAATTAAATTGAATAATGTGAAGGGCCAATGGAGCCAAGTTACCCACAAGCCTTCAAACTAGTGAAATTCTCTAAAAAAAATATCAAAGAAAGTCCTAAAATATATCATATATGAAAGCATTCCAACATTTCAATCTCAAACATGTCTTCATCAGGGTAAGACAATTATTATATGTACAACAAACATATGGTATAGACCCCTGGATTTGTTAGAAGACCCCCGGTATAAGACCAAGGGACCCAACGAGCTTCATCCAATCTGGCTGAACCAGTTGGTGTCCTCACCAAGCCCTTCTGGTCAGGCAAAGGGATCGAGGTCTGCCTTCGGTGCTTTAGTTCAGCTCACAAACCAACCCCATAAGGCTGATCATGGTCTGGCTCATCTTTCCTCATCCCTGGTTTTAGCCAGCTCACCAACCTCTAATTCAAGGTGTTGTTTGGGGGCCAATCTTCTGGGCTCCTTAGAACATAGGGCCATGTTACAGCTGCGACACCTTCGACAAAGACGCAAGGATTCAAATAATTGTCTTGTTTTCCGTTTCTGCTGTGGGTATTCTATGAAATGTACAAATATTATAAAGAAATATTCTTTAAGGAAAGAGAAAATAGATGATCTCTGATTCCTTATCATTCAGGAGGGTGGGGCATTTCCTTCTAAACAATCCGATCGCTAAAATCAAACCGTCGTCCAACTATTTTTTTTTTTAGCATTAGAATACACTATTACGTTCAAGAAGAAAAAAAAATGAAATTAATGAATGAATTATATCCTTCCTGTTCATTGTTATTCCAATAAAAATAAAAATCCTAGAGGTCAATTTTTTTAGTGTTTAGGTCGCAAATTGGTCAGTTATTTATAGTTTGATATCTTCAGGGAAAAAAAGCTAAACGTTTTCTTATTAATTTTCTTTGAAAACTAAGGTTACTGTAAAAAATTACTGTAAAAAAGGAAAGAAGTGTGACTCTTTGCTACTTTGATACAAACCTTTTAAATTTAGTGTTTTTTTGATGTACTCTAGCGAGCTCAGTCTGCGCTCCAGAAGGAAGGATATGGTCCACCGTCTAATTCATTTTTCAGATGTATTCAGCGGGGACCGCCAGTAACAACGGCACTGACAAAACCCCAGGAAAAATAGAGTGTTGTAAGTTAAATAACAATAGCAAGCGTTAATGGCCTAAGCATATGGAACAAGAGCTATTTCTATACCCGTCACAAATAATGAATCCTTTTGGCGTTGGGTATATAAGGAGCTGTAGGCACTACTCCCGCTGATGCAGATCGGTGCAGTGTGTTTGATGCCCAAATATTCCGGAAACACGGAACATCAAACAAGAGCCCATGGCGCTGTATCTGCCTGACCCGCACTCGGGGGTTTAAGTTCACAGTTTCTAACTATACTATACATATTATTGTGGCGTTTAGGGCTGCGAGTACTTTATTATTCATTATTGAAATTTTTTTTAAAAAAGAAAGCACTTCACTTAGGGAGAAGCTGCAGCCTCGCCGCTGCAGCTCCCTGCCTCCTCTGAGTCTCATGTCAATCAGTTGCCATTGAAATCAGTTTGCGCTCCATACATGCATAAGGGGGTCTTGTTAGATCCCCCCCCCGTGATGTTTAAGAATGGGTACAAGGTCGTTGGATGCTTGGATTTCAGTAGCATCCATACTCCTGCCCAATTAACTCCACGAGCGCCAGGCAAACTGTATTCATCTGAATATTTAGGGGGGATAAAACCTTTTGCAGAAATTTTGGACCCTATATCTCCATAGAGCTTTTTGTCGGAGCCGACGTGTGGGTAGCCGTAACCCAGCTTGTAAAATATTAAAAAACAAGCTCATAAAAATACTAGATTTCAGGATATTTAGTTTGGGGAAAAATATTAATGGCAGAAACGCAACACCTGTCACAAACCCTGCCAAATAAATTATAAATCAGATTTTTCAGGTCCTGAGTATTTTGTTGGTGGGTGTAATAAACGTAACACAGCGTTGAGCTGTTGGAACAGGGAGAGTTTATATTCAACTCAAATAACCTGCTGTTAAAATTATTAGAGCCACATATTCTTTTTTGCAATAAAAAAAAAAATTAGTTGTGAAAATGAATTTTTATTGCATTTCGCTCACTGCTTTTCAATTAGTTTTCTGTATTACGCACAGAGACGTCGGTTTATTCTTTCTGATTTATGAGTGTATAAGTATCGGTTTTCATTAGTAATGAGCAAATTCCTTTGAGGACGTACAATTTGGGCCTTTTAGGGCAATTTGCTCGTTTGGCTAAACATCACGACGACGTATTTCAGCTTATATTCATAAGGAATATTACAGCGAACGTCGCTCTTTTTAAAAATAGTATGTCCTAACATCCACAAATAAACATGTAAACATATATGTAAAATGACAGATCTTATTATATTTCCATTGGCATTATATTGTTTTTTTTTTTAAGCAGGCGAAAAAAACCACATATATATATAAATAAATAAATAAATAAATAAAATGGACTGAAGCAAGATTTTTTTTTTTTTTTCTACTTTGACATTTAAAAATTAAAATATAATTAATTAATAAAGTAATATTCATAGGAGCATCCCCAATGCTTTTATTACCGATGTTCCCAAACCACAAGATTTCCATTTTTTATAGAAGTATGTTTTGCTATAAATAAAGGATCGTAATAACACTAATGATCCCAATACAGAAGAAATGATCCCAGAACAACAGCTCATGCAATGAAAAGAGAAAAATGAATGAAAGGAGAAAAATTACCCAGAATCCGCAGTTGACATGAGCGCGTTGATTCTGGAGAATACAGAATAGAATGTTGGAAGATGGATACATAGTAACTGGCAACCTCTTCATTTGGCCTCTGGAAACCATTACTTATTATTCAATGGGAGGCAATCCATTATTTTTATTAGAGTTTTATTGAAGGCTTCTGTTTTTTGGTGCATTAAAGTACGAGGCAGGCGTTAGCATGATATTTTATTGAAAGAGAGACAGGGAACACACTGATGTCATTGACTACCGGAAGATTGAACCATTCGTGGTCATACCGGAATGACCAGGACTCTCATCTCAATAACTCCATCACAGTTAATTGTTAATGTCGGTCAACCAAATGACAATGGTCCTTATGAAGACCATGACTGGTCAGGAGGTAAACGTTTTCCAAATGAAGTCACCTGTATTCAAGCAGGGATTCCGTCCGAGAAAATCATCAATCAGGATGCTCAGATCTCATTAAACCAAAGACTATGAAGGAATCGTCTCGACTGTGTGACCCAGAGAAGTTACCTATTCATCTCAAGGCCTTGGGATTGGCGTAAAAACCCTGAGAATCTGCCCATTCACCCCAAGATCCTAAGATTGGGGAAAAAACCTTGAGAATCTGCCCATTCACCCCAAGATCCTAAGATTGGGGTAAAAACCCTGAGAATCTGCCCATTCACCCCAAGATCCTAAGACTGGGGTACAAACCCTGAGAATCTGCCCATTCACCCCAAGATCCTAAGATTGGAGTAAAAACCCTAAAAATCCTATTTATTACCAGTTGGAATAACCATTTTCATCAATTTCTGGAATATTGGAACTAAAATTGACGTAGTGGAATTCGTGGGTTCTTCAGCCGGAGAGGTAACACACCTTTATATCTGTTTGCTAAGAAACACCTGGGTTTTTTTTTGTGTGGCTAATGTAGCACTATGAAAATAATCGGACATATTTCCGGGGCAGAAAACCGCACCGTTGCATTGTAATGGCTTTTTTCCCCCTCCTCTGACGTAAAAGCTAATTTGTGTAAAGAGAAAAATCGGCGATGAATCTTTCAACCAAGTGATATATTTAGGAATGTTTGCTGATGTGTGTGTGTTTGTTAAGTCTGATTTCTGTTTGTTTAAACCGAGCTGCATGTGGTTGGAAGCGTTAAATCGTCTCTACAGGAACGCTCCGCACATTTTCAGAAAGCAAACATATAATCTAGAATAATAATAATAAAAAAAGAAAATCGCATTTAAAAAAAAATCCTTTTCTCTGCGGAGACCGCGATGAGTAGCGCATTAATGTACCGATCATTTAAAAAGACAATAGAGGTCAGAATGATAAATTATCCACTCAGACAGAAGTATTTATTTGATAAAAAAGGCACATCGCACTTCAACGGTTATTTCATTTCAATACACAGAAATTTAAAGGGCCTTAAAGGGGCAGCAACGCTGCAATTTTTTTTCTTAGGGTTTTGTGTGAATGTATTAGCAAAATTATTATAATTTTAAAAATATATATATATATATACATATATAAAGTAGCATTATTTAACAGGAAAAAAAAACCCAAAATGGTCACTATTTCCATAAAGACCCAACTGATCCAAGCCTTCTCTCAATGAAAAATAGAGCGTCTTACAGCTAGTTTTGGCGTCTTTTATAAAGTTCCGTAGAATTTCTACCATAATCTTGTTAAATATTATAAGGTGCACCTTTTTTCTTCCGGGAAGATCAAAGCAGAACATCATATCGAAATATATATTGACGCTCACGCTCACGCTTTCTCCTTAACTTCTCTGCTGACCGATTCCGCGTCTCGCGTAGGTCAGGTCCGCGGAGATGTGAACAAAGATGAATGAGGGAAGACAGAAGAGAAAAGAACAAGAAGATGAAGAGAATGCTAGAGAAGAAGCAGAGATGTGAGACATGGAAACGGTCAGCAGAGAAGGTAGGGAGACTTTCAGAGATAGTGACAATGAATTCTGTTTCTGAATTTAAAAAGCCCCCCATTTTTGTCCAAAACAAAGGGGTCAAAAACATGTCTGCTGTGAGCTTTTACATGCATCTTTGCTTGTGCCCTATAGTTACCCTCCATTTCATATATATATATATATATATATATATATATATATATATATATATATATATATATATATATATATACACGCTACTGTTCAAAAGTCTGGGGTCACTTGTTTTTGTGCATTAACATAAAATAGATCAGAAATCCAGCACAGATGGTGTTAATGTTGTAAATGACTATTCCATGAAAACAGTGACGTCGAATTTTGGGGTGGCATTTTTAATATGGGAATTAAATTTGTTCCCATCTTTCACTCTCATTCAGTTTTTACTCATTGTCTCATACTCTCACTCATTCTCTCATTCACTCTTTCTCTCAGAGAAGTTTACCTTACGACAAAATGGTGGTGCTTCTGTTGACATCCTCTCCATCCTCATCCATCCATGCTCATCCATTTTGGCAGAAGTTCACCTCAGATTATGTCAGGCAAGATGCCGACGAAGATGGAAGATAAAAGATAAAGCATAAAAGATGAAAGACAAAAAGTAGAAGAGAGAAGATGAAGAAGAGAAGGTGGTCGGCAGAGAAGGTAGGGAAACATTTAGAGAGCATGAATGAAAGAGTGTGAATGAGAGTGTGAGAGTGAGAGGGAAAGGGCACGCAAATTTTGGATAAAGCTGTTTGCTTCATTTTCTTCTGCTTTATGAAGGGGTCTGTCTTTGTGGCTTTGTACGAATTGCCAAATTGGCCAAAACGTTATATTAAAAACTAATACAAATCTGAATGTACAAGTCTAGTGTATATATATATATATATATATATATATATATATATATATATATATATATATATATATATATATGAAATGGAGTATAAACTGCATGAGAATGGAGGGAAGCAGACACGGCCAGGGCTGGACTGGCGATGATGAGTGGAGATGGTTCTAGAGTTGATGTTGAATGTGGTTCATTGGCTAGAAAATGGTCTACAAAAATCAATCAAAAATATTTGAAAATGTATATATATATAGATCTTTTGAATGCTTTTTATATAACGCGGAATCTTGTTATTGACGACAGATCCTCTTTAAGTTAAAATTGGGACGTTAATTAGTATCACGGATACCCCCGGCCAATGCTCCTCTCAAACCTCCCTTCTTAATAAAGGACCGGACTTCTGGCTCCGCACGAAAACCGCGGCATTTACAAACCGAATAAAAATAGACGTTTGTACAGTTACTGTCCACGACTGGCTCGGGACGAGTGACTGAAAATTATTACTTCTGGCACCTTTTAATAGGCAGTGTGTGAAAACAGGGTCTGGCCCCCGTCCAGTGCTCGTTGGTCCCCTGTTACAGAGGGGAATAATATTAGGGTCTGGCATCGACAGAAAGTGAATTCTGTCCTTAACAAGTCAGTGTCTGTGGCTGAGAAGCAGCTTTCAATCACAGACATTCCTTGTTTGGGTCCGATGAACTCTCGCTGAACAAGCGGTCAATACGCTTAACCATTTAGGTGTCAAAAAAAGTGGAGGCAATTCTATTGGAATCCAACTCCTATGATGTACAGCCAAACAAGCAACCACAAATAAACAAATACCGGATGAATTGACATATCTGTTTTTGTCTAACTATATGTATGCTGATGGAGTCCGTTCCTCTGTAGATGTTCATTAGTCAGAGTGTCCAGCTGGGTGATTATGACCGAGCCACTCTGTCATTCTGTAGTCTCTCACTAGTATAGCAGTATGATAAGGAGTCGGGGTGTTTAGTAGATCGGGGCTCAGATAACAGAGCGAGAACCTTATACAAATGGCTGATAAACAGCTGCCTGAAAACATTATTTTGAAAACATATTTTTTAACCTGACGCTAATGTGTGGGATTAGATACCTATTTCTCGGCTGGCTTGGTTCATATGATTCCTCCTACCATGGAGAGTCTGCAACGTGGTTAGATGAATATTTTTCTACTTCCTGGGTGGCGCATGTGCCAAGACGTGTTCAGCCAAACTCCCAAACATAACTCTTTGTTTCCGTAATCCTCAAAACACGGTCTCCAAAAATAGCACCTTAAGTCTTTGAGACCGCCATACAGTTGGAAATCGCCATGTGCCAGGATGGGGCAAAGGTTCTTAATCAGTTTAAAAACTCCAGAGCTGTACAAATTGGAGAAATTCACAGATTGAGATGCTATTAATAAATCCTACTTTTCTCCCAGAGCTATTCTAATGCATTTTTTCGCAGTGGTGCTATTATTCCATTTTTTCCCCACAAAACTGGCCATTTGGCACACCGGCATACCTGACAACTCTCCAGACACCCCCCATTCCCCGTCCATCTCCCCCTTAAACAGCGGTGTGTCCCGCGACGTCACTCTCAATCTAAACTATCAAAAAAAACTAAAAGATTTTTTAATATGGTGCTTAAGCAGTATATGATATGTTCCCTAAATAAACCTGACATTATTCTACAGAGTGAAAAACATGATGTTCTTTATATTTTTTTCCGCACCATTTGTCAGTTTTCGGGGAATTCTCTTTTCTGATAAAAAAAAAAAATTCAGCCTACTTCTTGTGAAACTTATTGTGGTTTGGGCACTTTGGCCACTCAAAAAAAAACACTTCCTATTTCCTGTTTTCTGCACCAATAAAAGGTTAGAAAGAAAAAATGATCAGTATTAACGTCTCCAGTTTATAACAATCTATTCGCATATTATCGGTTCATTTTATTTGTATATATGGGATATTCTCACATCTCGTCATGTTCTTTTGTACGAAAACATCTGACTTTAAATACCTCTCTCATGTGCCACGGTTAAAAAAAAAAGGGCTAAACATCCCACAAACCGTACAATGGGAGTAATCCACTACAAACAAGGAGGATGTGGAAAGCAGGTATAAGCCCCGTAAGAGGCTTTTTTTTTTTATCAAGACACAAATGAGTACAGATTTCTGGATTTTTCGCATATAAATTATTAGCTGCACTATTACCCAGAGGAAAGTTACCGAATCTTAACTATATTATAATCACAAGTGTGATACATTAAATGTCTCAACGCAAAGGTGTCTTGGGGTATATGGGATGGGAAACATGTGAGACGAGAAATGGATACCTGGGAACTGATAGACTTTGCCCCTGAGTCTACGAGCTTCTACCCTAGTCTGAGGATCTCGTGGTGAATGGGCAGATTCTCGGGGTAACGCAGCCTGGAGCCGACGTCTTCATATTCTAGGTTGATTTGATGATATCTGAGTATCCCAAGTTGGTTTATCTCCACTGGGTAATCTTCTATCTCAACCAAGACCATTTGTGTGCCTACCTGTTCAACGAGAACCAAGAGTTGTTTCTAATATCAACTTATATTTAAGTTCTGACCACATCGATAACGCTAGGACTCTTGATAGGTGTAAGCAGGGCCGGCCCAAGGCAAAATGCCGCCTGGGGCGAATTTTAAAATGCCGCCCCCCCCCTTATCTACCCTTCCTCTCCCTCCGTCCCTGCCGCCCCCCCCTCCCTTGTACTTACCTTTCAGCAGTCCTGCGGCGAGTCTCCCTGTTCGGTCTCGGTACCGGCTTGTAATGCTGAGTCTTCCGGCACTCAGCATTACAAGCCGGCACCGAGACCGAACAGGAAGACTCGCTGCAGAGGAGAGAGAGAGGGGCGTCGAGCGGGTACTGACAGCTTGGTAAACCCCTTTCTCTCTCTTTCGCTTTAAAAAAAAAAAAAAAAAAAAGGGGCATGCACTCGGCTCCATTGTCGGGCCGGCCTTGGGTGTAAGACTCGGTTAGATTGGTCGATGAGGTTGGTATTGTCCCCTATTAGAAGGTTCTTAGGTCATTCTAAGGGGGGTCCTGTAGGAGTTACTGCAAAAAGGAATATTTACACTCAACTGGAAAAAAATTGCACTTATCTTACGCTACAGGTGGTACCATTTTCCCTTCTCAACTGAAACCTCAACATTCCATAGAACCGACCGCCATATAATTTTATATAATAAATCACTAGCATTGTCATGGTATCCCAGCGAGAGGCAGGCTGACCCTCTATGAGCTACGATAGACACCTCTTAATTGGTAGAAGCCAAGTTATGTAAAATACCCATTCTATTAATTTGAAGAATACAGACAATTTTCATGTCTCCAGTGCCATCTGATGGCCATTTCCGGATATTCCTTCACTAGGGCCGGCACCTGGCTTTCTTAATGAGGACAAAAGGCCAACGATACAATCTTTAGTTAAAGTTCCAAAATCTGACAACCTAAACTGTATAATTCTCCACTGCTTCTGCTAATAGCATATACACAGCCATATTTAATGTTTTTAATAATGATTAAAAGTCATGTGTACCTTGCAAAATTGGAAACAGAGCCATTTCAGCTATGTTTTGCTATTGTATTGTAAAACCCATTTTTGTCAAAAAAATTGTTTTGGTTAAGACAATCCAAACCCCTACTACAGACCCAACGACGTGAAAAACCAATAAAAACTTGTTTTCAGTAGTAATCCAATAACAGTTGACCTAAGATAATCAATGCTTGGGTCCCCTTTGGTTCAGTTTAGGCCAACTTCACAATCGTTAATTGGAGGATAACCTTTCCAGCAGTTAACGAGTTGGCCTTTTTATTCCTTAACACTTTGGCTTCAAGCCAACAGTATTACAAACCCTACTTGTGAATAGTTATTCATAGTCCACTAATCATGTCTCTCTACTTCAAATGAGATTATAAATACGGGGCCTGGTACAGCCTGCCCGTGTAACGGAGCGACTCAGTTGAAAAATACAATTATTTAAAAAAAAAACAACCTCAGAAAATTCATCTTGTGATGCATAAAGGGTGATAAATTCAATAAATGGTAAAAAGGTAAGCAGAATAAGACGAGGTGCTTCCCATGGTAGATGTCTCCTTCACCGAATTTTTGGTTAAAAAACCATGTTACGTCAATTTCTAGGTTTAAATCGTCTTTTTATGGCTAGATAAGCGCTCACTCTTGAGGAATTCATAATTTAAAATACTTACCAACATGAGAAACTCTTGGAGAAACATCTACCAAGGCTTCCTGACTCCATCAAAGCTAGGTTGTAGGTGGCAAGTTCTATACAAGGTTCCCTCAGATGCACAATGTGGTCCTAAGATGACCATAAAGGAGATAATTTAGCTGTTGGGCGCATTGCAAAACTGTTGATGCACACATCGAAATTACTACCAAAGACAAGCAACGATACACTGAATTGCATAATTTCTTTAGAGACATTTGGTTGGCGTTGAATAATGGATGTATCGCAACTGTGGCTAACATTCCCAAAACATGTCCAAAACAGGAATCCCGAAAAAACTGTTTGGTTACACTCTAGAATTTCAACCATTTTTTTTTTCCCAGTAATTCATGAGGCTCCGAACAAATTAATGTCTATGAGAAATTCGATGCGTACCGGGCAGCTCTTAAAAGTGTTTAATATCTCCCGGGTAAGAGGGTTGTAACACACAGAGGGAATGAATAGGAAAGAGTATTTGATGAGTTAGAAATGTCAGTTTGTTTTTTAAGCTTCCGTGTATATAAATCATCCTTGACAAAGTTTATTTTGCGCGTCTGGAACAGCACAAACAAGCGATACAAGAATCATTGATGTCCCTACAATGCCGGAAGAAAGCCTTAAAAGGTTTCCTGCCTGTAGGTCTAGAATCTTATGTTACTCATGTTCTAATAAGTATATATTATGTACATATCATCTGTCATGTTTGTGGCAATGGAGCGCTCGAGTGTTACACGGTACACGGCATCCAAAAACTCCTCCTTTTTGGAGATTGGGGACCTGTTAAACCACTTCTGTAAAAATAAAGGCTAGGGTTTTCATTTCTTTCCAACTCTCAGCTGAAGCCGTACCGGCATGCCAGCTCCCACTGATTTTGTATGAGTATTTGTTAGTTTTAAGCAAGTCGCTATGATGTTTTACTTATTTTTCTTTCGTTAATACCAGTGTGGTCCAGCTTGATGAAGCCAATGCCATGAGTGCCAACCTCCATATCGATAATAAAGAAAAAATACCCAGGGTTTCTGTACTTTTTGTACAAATATGCCAATGCTGGAGGACTTTCAGTAGATGAGTCTGAAATGTCCTCATCTATTTTTATCAAAATATTTATTGACCGCAGATTTGATCAAAATGGAGTGTATTGATGTGTATTTTGAAATACATCGGAGACCTGGCAATAATTTCAACACTTTTGCCCAAATGTTGAGCAATCGTGTGTCAGCATATGGTCAATAGTTGGCTACGTCGGGCTCTAGGAAAAGAAATGTTGTGATCTCTAATTTCCAATGAAATCTGAACACAAGCAAAAGCAACAAGTGTGGATTTGTTCAACCACCGGTACCACATGTTGACAGCTTCGAGTGCTTTTAATGTTTGCCTCGTTTTTCTCTTGTCCTCGTAGAGATGCAGAAAGGCAACACCATTGACTCATCTGTTGACTCTTGGTTCCAAAATGTTGGATCAAGTCAGGGGAAAAAAACAGATTTACTCAAGAAATTGTCAGTTGTGAAGATTTTATGGTGGTATTTGGGGACTACAAAAAAATGTGGATCCATGGATGTTTTCCCATCAGCTGTGGTAGAAGCTTTGATAGTTGGAGTGTATATCTGGTTACCAAAGCAGGACAGAGGTGTACCCACCAGCACTAGCCACCCCATTTGCCACTCCTGTTATTACTTCTGGGCGTCAAGATATCATGCCATATCCCAGCTCCCCACTTTTAAGAGAAGAAGAAAAAGCTTTGGAGAACTGTGACAATTTGGCACAGCCCTCCATTAGTGTTAATGGGCCATTTGGGGAGATTGATGATCTTGTGTTTTTTAACTGGCCCATTCAGTAAACTGGGGCTCCTTGTTATACGGCAGAGGGGCTGTCGTCCCCATCAACCTGCCACTCTAGTTTGCCCAGGCCAGAAGACCTGACTGGGTATAACTACAACTCACATTATATAACTAAATTAATCCTCTTTTAGGATGCTTGACCATGGACTTCCACAACATATTGGCGGCAACGTCTTCTCTACCTCTGCCCTATTCTCAGATTTTCACAGGAGCGTAAAGAGTTAAAGATCCTTTCTTTCATTCTTTCCAGTTTATTGGAAGTATTTTTTTATATTAATTTCCTTAAGGAGAAAAAAAAAGTGCTTTAATTCAATTCAATTTGACTTCATTTTTGGTAATGCCCAGACACCCCTTTTTTAATCTACAGGTCTATGCAGAGTAAGTGTTGTCTAGACTCTTACGAAATAAGACAGCGTAATGTATAATGTTTCAGACTCCTGTAAAAAGGGAATGATTAAATTGGCTTTGTTACTGAGTTCTATGGAAATATGCTCGATTTAACCTTTTATTAGCCAGAGGTATGCAATATATTTATAGGTTTGTTTCACCAGCTTGAAATATCCATTTATCTAGAGAAACAGATCCAATCTGTATGCGATGAAGCCATCCTCGTTTGTTCATTTTGATTGGAAAATATTGAATTTAGACTGTTGGATTTTTCAGATTGAAGGAACTCAGTGTGCTTTAGTTTACTGAGTATTTTTGTAACTTGAGAAAAGTGAAATGGCTTCATTATGACTCCTAACCCCTGCTGGGAGTCTCCTCTAGAGTCCATTCACTTTGGATAAGGAAAGAAGACTCAGATGGGTACAAGGCAGAGAATTGCCTATATTATAAAATGTATGTAAAATCCATGGTGCGTTGCTAGTAATTGTTGGAAATGATTCTCGCTAACTCCAAAATCTCCATTCAGTCTCTTCTTTAACACCCATGAACTTCGAGAGATCATCCAAACATTCTTTTAACCTTCCTTCTCGTCTTATGGGTGGATTTATATGCCCATCCTTTGTGTTTTTTAGGAAGACAAGGTTCTTGATACATTGTATGGCATCTTACTGTACTTAGACACTGTCTTCCAACCGATGAATACTTTATGGCTTAACAAATACCCCAGTGTTCCGTGAATCCTTTTCCTCTCTTCGTCCTAATTCCAATTTGTTGACTTAGCCTGGTCAGTCCTTTTAATGTTTTGGGTTAACACCTGTTATGTGTTTAAATCTGAACATTCAAGATGATCAGAAAAATATGTCGGCGACGTAACTGCTCATACTCTTTATAGGAAATCTCTTAAACATGAGGTTCCTCTGCGTATTTTGCAAATATACCCAACTAACTTACAACCTCGCCCCTCCAACTGAGAAATGCCTTCATTCCGGTTACCGTCGGGTCAATGAGTAACATGCCAGATGTGAAAATCTTCTCACCATGGAAAATCAGCAAAACTTCCAGCCTTTGATCTGAATCTCCACTACAGTTATTAATTGTCTTCTCCCATGGGCCTAATCTGGCAAAGATTTGGAATTAATCAGCGGATATGTGTCACATAGCAAAATGTGTCTTAGAACCATAGGTTATCCCTTTCTTCCTCCTCACCTAAAATGTAATAGTTAATATCTCTGCATTACATGTCCCAGGCTATCTAGGTTCCTCCCATTGATTGTTTCTGCTATTTTTGGAGAAATGTATCTATTTTATCCCCTTTACGTAAATTAGAACTTTCTAGTTCAATTCAAATTATTATTAAATCATCTAAAAAAAAATCTATAATTTAATTGAGAAACATGGTAACTGTTTCACAAAAGCTCAAAGACATTATTGTCAAAAAGCTAAGGAATTGTGATGCTTCTGCTTCATTCGGGGGGCACATAAAGCTACAATTAATACCTAATCAAGCAGTTAATCATGGAAATAATACTTGGATATCATCGCTGCTGGGAAGCCGCGCCATACAGTAAGGACAGTTGTGTAAATGACCTTTATTATTAAATAAATTATTTATTTATTTATTTATTTAGGCTTTTCCATGGATTAACTACCTCTGCAGAGTAGTATATATCCCCCCCTAGCTCTGCATAACCATTTCTTTTGACCCTTCTAAATATTTTAAAGAAAACACAGCGTGTTTGTACAGAGAAATGACACAGGCTGAGAGTTACTGTATCCCTGAAACGTGCTGTTGGGTCTATGTATACGGTTATGCCTAATAATCTCTTGAGAGGTCCTAATAATGTTATGTTTAGCGAGCCTGGTGGGAGAATTCCTGAAAGATACTTCGGCTCCAGAAATGCATATAGTTATGTTTCTTTAGCCATAACATACAAACGGGCTGTCTGCTCCTCGCTAACGCGCCGACCTTAGGAAAAGGTAAAATAATCCAAAGGAGCAAATTGAAAATAAATAACTTAGTGACCTTTTCACAAATAGTAGGATATTTCATGACTTTTTTAATGCAATTTAGTAAGTACTTTAGCGGCTGGAAATACAGCTGTAAGAAAACCAAGATTCTGAGTTTAAGAAACAATTGGTTTCAACTGTAACAAGTCAACTGTAACTTTTTGTTCTTCTGCTACAATCGGACTTCAGTTCCCATTATCGGTGAACATATTTAGGCGAGAGAGATTGAGTAAGTCAGATAACAGAACTTCCTGCTAAGACTTCAGCTCAGGAAGTGCTCAAGAGAATCAAGTGCAACAGTAAATGTCTTCCCCCAGCTTTAGATAAGCAAATGTATCTTCAAAGGGACGCAGTAAAATCCTAAATTTTTTAGGTTATTCAATCTACAGTGACATTGTTATTGTTATTTATTTATATAGCACCATCATATTCTACAACGCTGTGTAATGGGTAAACAGGACTTAACAAAAAGTAAGGAGGGCCCTGCTGTTGAAAATAAACATGAATTTCATGGAAAAAAATGGTCTTGTACATTTTCCCATGCAAAGAAAGCACGTCTGTACTGATGAGAAGGAGGTTGAACATTGTTTTCATAGACACAAAGAAACACCTTATATTTTACTTGTATTATTCCACCCTTTCTATAAACACTCTTTCATGATACCCATGTAAATTACCTTACATCACTTGCCATAAAACTATCACGTGGGCTATTAGTGCTCCGCGATGACATGCTGTGCAATGGAAAAATACAAAATAAATCGAGTTGGGTGGGAAATGTCATGATGGGAATGATATCACAGTAAATGGGGGATCTTTATAGACTAGTTTTACTTCAGTGTTGCAAAAAAAACAGGAGTAATTACATTTCAGAGGATTCCCCAACTTCATTTGGCTACCGAGTTCCCTAAATACATATGAGATAAAAAAAAAAATGGTTTTCCCTGGTGGTTAATAGAAATAAGATCTTGTTTCTCTAATGCAGAATTTTTACATCCAACGTTGGATCATTTGGGATCCCTTGGTTCCCTCTAAACCCTCTTCTGTGGTAATCAAACTCATCATAGACAAAAACGAGTGTCTGGCGTTGCCCCCGAAGAGAATGTGTGTAGCACAAATTAAACAATTGAATCTGGACCTTACTATGGAAAGAACCCAAAATCACACAACTTGAAGCTATTCATGGGCTAAAGTATCACGTTTCCAACAATCAGAAAAATAAGAAACATCTAATGTTCCAAATTTAGAACAGAGAATGTCTAAAGGCTTGCCCAGTGTATGAAACCCAGCACTAGCTATCGATCTACCAACCCATCATGGTGTTCACATATAGTTCATGTAGATATTTATATATATCTAAATCAAAATTTTAAGCATGTCTTGTTAAAGGGAGTCTTGTAAATCTCATAATATGATGCATCATTTGTGTTTTTATAAATAAATCATAATAGTCTTTCTTGGTGGCCTTCAATGAACTTGGTAGACCTGTCAGTCTGATCACATCATGGATCATACATGGGACGGGAAGGACACAGTGTTAGAATAAGTAGTTGGGTGAAAGTGAGGTCTCACCGCTGTCTCCTTTACAAGTCATTCGAGGTAAAGGGAGGAGATCTCTTGTAATTATCTCGTTTAATAGTCTAGTGCAAATCTCTTTGTTTTCTAGAACATCTTGACTGCTCAGCTCTTATGAAAAACACACATTTTTTTTTTCAGGCCAGTTTGATGGAGAGGTCACAGTTATGTGATTAATGTCTGTTTTTTTGGAATGATCTACTTCCATGCGGTAAGCGGGAACTGCCAAGTTACCACATATACCGATGAAGATAATTAGACATAAGCCCTCGGAGGGTGTAGTTGCAAGCACTTGTGGTGTAGGTGGAAATTTTTTAAATGATTTAAAATAAATAAACGGGAGAAAAAATAATTACAGCATACCAGTCTCATGAGGATTGACGATACCTCAACAGGTTGGATTTACGAGCCATTGATAAATCAGTTATCTGGGGCAGAAGTTTATCATAATCAACGTAAATAAAAAATAGTTCATCCACATTTGATATATATAGAAAGTAAGGTTGGGTGAGGAACTGGATGTGGGAAAGAGGAGAAAACTTTAAAGTAAAAATTATTATTATTAATAATAAACATTATTTTAAAAAAAATACAAATACGATTTTTTTGTGTGGGTTCCTGTTAACGGTCATTTTTGCTGTTGGAGATTGTTATCCTTACGTCCAGTTATGATGTCACATCCCTGCCCCCTCCATTGAGTCATCTACAGAGCGAAAAACGGGTCATCTAGGTTATTAGAAACAATTACGTTTTCAGGTTTTTACTGGCCTACAAAGATTGCATCTAGCAAATCTGGGATGGTGGCGTCTACAAAAACAACCAAGGATGTAAAGCGATAGGGAAACATTAAACCAGCTTATCTT
The DNA here is from genome assembly GCA_023333645.1 of Sceloporus occidentalis. Lineage (NCBI taxonomy): Eukaryota > Metazoa > Chordata > Lepidosauria > Squamata > Phrynosomatidae > Sceloporus > Sceloporus occidentalis. The sequence goes on along the minus strand of JALMGF010000126.1, from coordinate 2,608,078 downwards.
TCACTCTATCTAGAATTGTTCAAGAGCTATTGTTTGACACTATAATAATATATAATTATAATATCCACAATTTGCCAATTTGGGGTGAACTGCAAAAAGACAAAATGACTTGCTATAATCTTATCAGAGACAATCAAAAATGTTTTTTTCAATGGATCCAAACTCATTATTCCGGTGCCCCCTAGTGGTCAATAAAGCTCCCTCAGCATATTTTGTAAGTGACCTGGGCAATTTGTAGTTCTCCGGGGTGATGCCCATCCTTAATCTGCTTTGTGTTTGTGTTAGCTGGTGGCTAACATCTCCAGAATAAACATTGTTTGTGATGAAAAATATTTTGCTAGTTTTGCGTGCGTAACATTCCAAAGGGATGTTTTCATATCTCATCTCAGGTGAAGACGTCACTCAGTTGTATTGTTCCTCTGGTTCCTTGAGTCAGACAAAAGCCTTCCTGCTGGCTACACCTAGTACAGCCGTAAAATGTCAAAGTTTATTTCACAACGTATCACTCAATCTAACTCATCAGGCCATTATGCAGCAATATGGAGAACAGACCTTTTGGAAGACGTTGATCCTCAGTAGTGTCAGGTTGTGGTCGATGACCAAGGCTACCACCACCATCACTTGGCCTTAGGGGAGAGCACTTCTGTTACCTTCCCCCCATGATATGGATTTGTTCACCTTTCTTTCAAACCCAAATAGTAAAATGAGGAAATGAAGGGGCCCAAGAAAAGCTTTTGTGAGGCTGCATATAACCTGAGGACTTCTAGTGGCAGCCAGGGACGCCAGTGTCAGAGGAAATTGTCCACCACAGACCCCAGTAAACGTCCACCATGAGCAAAGTTATGCCTACCTCTGGTGGCAGCCAAGGTCTTCCACTCTGGAAATAACTAAAAGCAATTCTAAAGCACGTCTTTAAATCCAGCTGATTTACATTGTACCCCCTGTATACATAATTGGGGGTTTGTTCTGGCACAAAACACAGACATTACCCCACAGCCAATGTAAACCCATGGGACCTCAACTCATCGCCATTGTGGATAAGGAGCCCCCTATCCATACTACACCATTAATGTTCAAGATACAAGGGAGTAGCAGTCATTATCTGGTTGGGGTAAAATAAGAGCGATGCCTCATTCTTAAACTACAGAAAAAATATTATATGAAGCAAATGATACGTCTCACAAAGATATCTATGTCTCCTTAAAAGAAACTCTTAGGGTGAAGTTTGGAATTTATCTTTCCTGGCTGAGATTTGAGAATCAAAGACGCTGTTTGCACAGAGATGCATTTCCCGGCCATGTGGTTTTTTTATATGGAACACAGTAATCTGTATGGTTTTCCTTAAGATATTTGTGTTTTCCTTCTAATGTCAAGACCTGTTATTAACTGGGATTATTTTGCGTAGGTGTTTGTGTAAAACAAAAAACAAGAAGTTCACCGCAAGTCCCCGGGGAATGATGAAAACTCAATCTGTAAGAGGAATTACCCATAATCCAAAACACAGGAGTGGTCGGTGCACAATGGGAACATAAATCTTTTCTTAAAGCAATTAGCCCCACTCCCAAGGTTTCGTTCTTCTTTATTATTAGTACCTCTTAAGGTGAACTCCAATATTTTGTGATATCAGAATCAGTGTTATCAATTTCCCTTTAAATATCGTATTAGCTGTTGGTGATCTCAAAAAAGGGATCTGTCTGTGCCTATGGCGGCAGGAGAGGTCTACACCATGTCTACAGTGGTCATCTCTACAATCAGGCTGTCCCTTTTTAGACTTTACACCCTACAATCATCCCCTTCACCACCAGGAATGGACTAGGGATTAAAACTGTCCTTGGCACTTTAAGGCCAGCTGTCTATCAGTGAAATTGATCGATACGCAAGAAAGTTCTCAAATGACCACTGGGATCACCAACAAATGCACAGTAGGCTGATGCCCAATGGCTGTTTTTAGGCTCTACTTCTGTTGTATAAGGAAAATTCTTCAAGTTTTCTTCCCATGAAAAAAAGAGAATTTTTTTTTGGAAAAAGTGAAATTAGGAGAAGGAGCTAACTAAAGACAAAGAGGTCAAAACAGGCAAATTACAAGGGAGATGGAAGACTACCTGGTGCTCCAAAACATCAGCCATGCCAACACAGAGAGAAAGGAATCTTTCCACCCAAACGGCAGATGGAGATCCAAATGTTTCTTACGCTGAGAATTTAGAATTATTTCAAAGAGTTTCTATTTTGATGCTTTTTTTTTGTTTCCTTACCCACAAATCAGTCTTCTCCAAGGATCCGTCTGCCCATCGCCGCTCTCCTCAACTGGATAGATGCTCCATTATGAGAGAGGAGAATTAATGCCAAACGGCCTATTTTTGGAAAGCTGACCATTTTTTTCTGTTCCCTCGACACTGAAAAGAAAAAAAAGGCCTTGCATTCCTTTTAGCAGCTCTACTTTAATAAAATATTATGTTTACGGCTGCCAATGTATAAGGAGATTGTGCGCACTAATGTATGCTGAGGGCAGTGTTAAATAGATGTATTACTTCACATTTAATCAAGGACCTCATATCATCTTGAGATCATTCAAACCAACATGTGCTGAAAGCACAGCTTTAACCTTGAATTAAGAGATACATCGAGTACGCGGAACACACAAAGATAATATTATGTCCGACATACAAGCAGGTATAGTTTGCGTGTGTCGGCATTCACTATAGAATGTGTTTACTGTAGAGACTAAACAAGCGTGAATTAAAACACCCATGTGTAATAGCTTAACTTTAGGTTAAAAAATGTCCTTATTTGTAATTATTTACAAATGGTCTGGTTCCACTTGGTAGAACGTTGTCTACAATGTTGCAGTGAAAGAAAATATTTTGAAGAGGCCGTAACGGAATTATTTAAAGAAAGAGTTTTGTTCTACGGTCAGGTCTCTTAACTGAATGGGTCTTTTAAATGAGAATTGTGGTAGGTTTTATTATTTTGGATTTTAAAATTAATTTATTCCTTCTGTTTTTTTAGATTTTTTATTTTTTTGAACATGCTTTAGAAAGAAAAATCTTTGTTCACAAATTAATGACTATGAGTGTCATCTCAATTAAAGGGGTCTCTTCTAATTTACTCAGAGCTTTCAGGGTTTACCTCAAGGGTCTTCAGGTGAATGGGAAGGTTCTCGGGTCACTCAGTCTGGAGGCGACCAGTTTAGATACTACTCTAATTCAATGATATCAGAACATCCTGATTGGTGCTTTTCTTACTGTTATATCACAGCTGAGATCCCTGCATCAAAACAGGTGACTTCGTTCAGAATACTCCTAGTTTTCATAAAGTCTGTAAAAGTTAGTATGATTTGATTGTCACTGTTATTGATTTTTTGGGACAGATTATTAAAGGGTTAATATTTTAAAGCTATTCCTTCCATTTATGGTATATGCATATTTCTTAGCTAAAGAGAAAAAAAAATATTAGTATATATATATATATATATATATATATATATATATACTGTATATATACCCATTGATCGATCTATCTATGCAATATAAATATATATATATATATATATATATATATATATATATATATACTATCTCTCTCTCTATCTCTCTCTCTCTCTCTCTATATATATATATATATATATTTTTATATCTACTGTATATATATATATATATATATATATATATATATATATATATATATATATATATATATATAGTAACTATCTAGGGATCCCGTTTGGCTCGGATGAGTTGTACAGTGTGAATTTTGGGAAAGTTCCATTGCATAAGACAGCAAGCAGGTACCCTGATCAAAAACATATGCTTCTGATTTTCATGGTAATTCCGCTCTTTGTCATAACATTGCCTGTAATGACTGTATTTTATTATATTAACCCTATGTGGTCTATATGGCTTATAGTAACTTGCAAAACCATCAGGCACTCCAACCCCCCCCCTCGGATTTCAAAGGGTTAAGGCCTGTGGATGGTGAACCGACATCCCAAAGATGTTATTTCCAAAATGTTTTTGATGTCCGCAAAGCATAAATAGCAGATTTTGTTTTTCTGGCAGTATTTTAAAGATCAATTGTTAAAAGAAAATAATTACATTATTTAATAAAGGCTTTTTTTTTGGTGCGTTTGTATTTTTAAGGATTTCTGGCATTGGTATAAAGACGGTCTGTGCGTTTGTGTGTATATTGCAGTTTAGATTAAAATTTAATCATGCTGGTTAAATGATGTGTGCGGCTGTATTGGTCATAGAGTCAGCAAACACATTAAATGATAGTAAAATCTTTCAACGCATCAACGGGAGACTCAAAGAAACCAAGTCATCCTAGGATATCAGTTTTAAATTTAAAACATAACTTAGAACTATTTCCATGAACACTGGAAATTTAGATTAGGAAAAAACTAAAAATGTACAATAATAATATAATGTACAATAATTATATTGTAATCTTTATTGCATGCATTCGAACAAATTTAGAGTTGACTTTGTCTTTGGTGTTGCATTAAAAAAAACTTAAATTGTATCAAAAATGTATCAAAATGTATCAATGGAATCCTGCTGAAGTTGTAGTCTAGACTGGTAGGTAACCACAAGCTCTTCAGGATTTCTTACAAAACCATCCATGTTCCTCAGCTGTTCTTGGTTGACTTCAGGGTTTTCTAGTCTCCATTGCCCCTACTGCGTGCATTTTTACCCCTACCTACCCTAGGTAACCAATGAGGACACCAATATGGTGGAGATGGCCATGTTAGCCAAAGGCAGTGACAATGATCCAGGTTGCCACTACTTAGAAAGAAATTCTATAATTTAAAGGTTTTTTTTTACATGATTTTAAATGAAAAGCATAAAAATATTCGAAATTGAATTGGTATTAAGAAAAATCTCTCTCCATATTAGTTAGAATTTTTTGGGATATTATATTATTCCCAAAAATAACAGGAAAACTCTGCTCGGTTTATTTCATTTAAATTGGTAAAAGAATAACAGTTTAATTTCATTTTAAAGCTTTCTAGTTAAGCTCATTTATTTCAAATTTATTTTAGAAGTCTTATCCTATTTCATTGAACTGAACATTTTTATTTTTTTTTGGTAGTCTTTTCTTTCCTGAATTAGGAAACTTTTCAGAGGTTTTTTTTTTATTCCCACTTAGGGTCAAAGAAAAAAAAAACTCCAACCAAACCATTCAACCAAGATTTTTCCCACCACATAATGTAAGAAGGAGTTTATCTCTGAATAGCTTGGTTAGTGAATAGGCACCGCAAAAATGACGTCCTTTGTGAAGAAAATGTTATCATTAAATAAAAAAGGCATTGAATTTTTTTTTTAACTTAAATTCCATCTCCTCTGATGACTTCCTGATGGGTTTTTAATTTTTTTTTTAAAAAAAGGAACACTTCGCCCTCAAGTGTTACCAATCTTTAAAATAATTCTGTTTACAATTCTCATTAAAAACAGTCGCTATGACTCCTAATGTGAAAAAAAGTCCTCCTTTTTTGTCTTGGTTTTCAGTCTTCAGTATAGAATTTCCATTGTTAGTGTTTAAGTGACAGAATCAACATCTCTGCACAGATTTTTCACATTAATTTGCTATGTCTTTTTGAAAGGAGAAGTCATTAAACCTCCTTCAAGATTAGACACATTTAAGGTTTTTTTTTTTTTTTAAACTTGGCTCGACTATTTCCAACTTTTAGAGCCTTCGCGCCCTCTAGTGGATGTAGATAATGATAAGTAGATAATGATTCGAGCAACACCTTTGCTGAGCTCCCCATTGGCCAAGGTAAATACTAAATGTTACATTGATTTGGTAATTGAAAGAGAACATTTCGAATTCCAGGCTTATTTACAAAAAAAGTTCCGAATCGCTCAACATTTCAAAATGGCCGTTTCATAAAAATTATAAAATAGTTCTAGGCTCACACGTGACTCTTATTCTGTGGATAGGTTGGTCCACTAAGAAGGAAATCACATACAAACGAGAATAAGAAAAAAAATGATGCCACTTTTCTTTGAATTATGTTGAATTTGAAGGCCAGATATTGACATTTTAATACATGATTTGAAAAATATAGTCAACAAGGTCAAATACCCTAAGATAAGTGGTGTTAATGGAAAAATCGGGGTGTTAATTATGGAATTAGTTAAATTTAGAAATTAATTGTAAAATTAAGATGATCCAACTTTCCAGGTTCATTTTGCCTGTAAAATATTCTGTATGAGACCGGGATATTTGGGTTCCTATTATCAAAATAAGTAGACGATAAATTTGTATTCTTCTGGGCAAAACATAAAAAGGCATAAACCACTCGTAAAGGAAATGGAATGAGGTGAAACATTTTAGGATCAGAGAAGTGATGTAGGCAGGAGTCGTGTTTTGCGGAGGACATTGTTGGTTGAGGATTGTTTGATGCCGGTAGAGAGACGGAGAGAGAGGTGTATTGGGTAAGTGATGGATATTAGTCTGGACGAATAGGTTGATGTGGAGGAAGTCAGGAACTAAGAGAGATGGAGAGCTTTTATTAAACAATCATTACATTCTATTAAAAGGTGTCTGGAGATGGAAAAGGATATTTTTCTTGTTGAAGAACATTATTTTTAGGTGATGGAGGCACTAAGTATTTTCCCTCCGTTAGTCTGATTTCCTCTCACTCCAGAAATCGGCTCCTTAGGAATTTTACTTACTGGTCTTACTCAGTTGACTCCCATAATGATGAAATTAATACTAAGGACAAAGGATAACCCTGAAAGGTCATTGTGATAAGCGCAACTCAAATAATTTCCCGCCAAAGTCAATAAAACAGTTTGAAGAACATCAGACATGGAGTTCGCCCACCGCCAGCCGTGACTTTAAAAATAGAACGTTATTAGCTCCTCCGCAAGCCGACCTAACCGGAGAGATATTCTTCACAAAGCCAAACGCTAATGACAGCTATGACACGTACATCGAGGCGTGTAAAACTTATCGGCACCAGAGCGCCACTCCCTCCGCGTCCTTCCTCACCTTTTAATATTGACATTTTTACACCTTTTTTCCGTCTCTTTTCTTTGAAGTTCAGTGTAGCCTTTTAAAATAATGTCACCAGACTTAAAAAAATATATTTATATACACTGTATATATTCACATACATATACATTATATATATATAGTTTTTTTAATGCAGCTATGTCTATGTTTATTAAACTCTTTCATCGACTTGTTTGGGGTAGAACAGTTGTGTATGTCAAATAGATTCAAGGATGATATGTCAGAGAAGGGGAGAAAAATGGCAAAAGAACCAGATTGTCAAATTTAACATACTTAACAACCTAGAACCCTTGAATTCATCCCCATCCAGTCTCCCCGTTTCTCCTGCTGTAAAGACCCAAACCTTAATCAGTCGTTGGTCTCGTCTTAGATTCAGGAGCCGTATGTCTATCCCATGCGTGTTTAAATTATTAACCTATACCAGGGGCGTCCAACCTGCGGCCCTCCAGCTGCTGCAGGACTACATCTCCCATCCTCCTCAGCCAGCCACTTAGCTGAAAGGGCATTATGGGAGATGTAGTCCTGAAGCAGCTGGAGGGCCGCAGGTTGGACGCCCCTGACCTATACCATTGCTGATAGGCTGTTCCACTTATCCACCACCTTCTTAGTAAAGCAAACCTTCTTTACATTCCATCTGAGCCCCTGACCATCTTGTTTTAGATTATGACCTCTTGTTTTGGAGACTAAAGTGGCCTTCGTCATAACCCCCCCCAACATGTTTCTCTCCAGGAGGTTTCTTTGGCCCTATTAATGGAATGAATCCCCATTGTAAAAGCCGGTGAGACTTGCGCGACTTTGCACAGAACCTCACATAGACACGCACACCCTTATGTAACTATATAAATCAAGGATTGTAAATATTCCAACGTCTGCTTTCTGCCCGGGTCCGTATTTACAGTGCGGCTCCAGAACTGACAAAGCCCTGATTTGTGTGATGGATTTTATTCCCCTTTCTTTGAACTCCCTTTTTTACGAAACAGATATATGGAATTATTTAACAGACACATTGGAGACGCGTCTTAAACCTGCAACTGTATATGATGTGCTTAAAAATATATATAAAAAAAGATTAAATATTAATAAGAAAAATAAATGAGCTTTCTTATGTCAGTCTGTAACAAATGTAACTCAAATAATTGAATTCTAATTTTAGGCCAATTAGTTTTAGTGTGTTGAATACTTGGCACCTTGACATTATATTTTTAAATATGTAAACAGATCTAAGAATAAAAGAGATGATGGGAGAGAATCATGGAAAAAAAGTCATATTTTTAATTAGATGCATCACTCAATGAACTTCAGAGCTGAATATATTTGTAATATTGCGGTGATATTGTGGTCTGATTCAACCCAGACAGCCCGTTATATTTCCTTTCTTATCCTACTTTTTCCCAACTAACTTATTTGTTTTTTACATTCTGCTTATTTAGGGCCAGATTAACCAAGGGGCACATAGAGCAATTGCTCCGGGGCCCCAGAATGGCAGGGGGCCCAAAGCCATCCGTCCTGTAGTAGCTCTGGATAAAAAAAATGAATTTTTCCTTCTGTAAAGACTACTACAAATTATACAAACAAAAAAAAAATTGTATTATTATATAAGTATACGTGGATGAGTTCATAGACGTAATACTTTGGGAACGTTGCCTTATAACCCAGATAGAAAAACCATGGGTTGTAGCGACCTGTCTTTGTGTAAAAACACCATATACTTGGAGCATCGAGGTGCTACAACCATTGAGTATTTCGTACACGCACAATGAAGGATCCTCACCAATACTGTGGCCCCTAATTAAAACAAGTCGTACAGACACATTGTCTCCTCGGTTTCCTCTGTTGAATTTTCTCTCTCGTTCCCCTCTCATGACAGATGGGTCCCATTAAAGGTTTTAGCATTTAATGTGGTTCTCTGAAATTACGTCTCATCTTATGGTTCTCCGTACAAAGTTGTCTTTTTTTCTTTTGCATTCCTTTCTTTTGAAATTTCAGAATCATTCCTCCTCAATTCCATCACAATGGTTGAAGGATCATTTGTAGCTTTTCAAAGATAAGTGGGACAAGCTTGTGTCTTATTGGCAATAACACCCCCCGGATCTGTCTTTTTTTTTATTTTAACTTTATCTGCTGGTTTTGAAATTATTTTTAGGTCATTGTGTGATAATTATACTACAAATTTTGCCCATAAACCGGTCTTTAGAATGCCTATTATTCTTTCCAGGTATACTTTGACTGGTCAAGTTTTGCTATTGAAAACCCAAACCATTTGAACCTACATGGAAATGAGTGAACTGGCTGTAGCGAGAGATAAGGAAGATGGGTCACTCTTGCCCGACTTGCTGAGCCCACATGCACTCAACCACCTCTCGAGACTTCTAAACTACTCCTTTTCTTGTGTTCCTCCCTTTCTCCCTTAGCTAAGAATTAGGTTCAAAGCCATACCAGGCCACCCAGCCATACCTGGGTAAGAAAGGATTCCATATCTTAATATAATGAGAACATAGAAACATGATAAGAACCACTTGGCCCATCTAGATTCAGGAGCCATATGCCCATGCCATGCATGTTTAATATCCCTCGCTGTATTAGCCTCTATCTTGAACACGAAAAGTCAAAAACATAATGTTATAAAGTGGGTCCCTTTTCTTACACCAAAATTATTCATTTTTGTTTTCAAAATTGTTGGTGCAGGAATATAGAAGAGTAGGGAGCGCACAGGTGTTTTGGCAATAGAAGAACACTTTGGAGTTAATGGTGAACCTTTGAGTACTCAAGTGTTCTCTAATATTTCTCAAAAATTACAACCTGAAATGAATGAATGGAGTGAAATGAATGGTTTACATTACGTGAAAATGCACATTATTAAAAATGATTAAAAACTATGTAATTTACCCTAATAGTTTCCCTGATTTCACGCTGTGACGTCACAACCCACCAGCTCACAAATGACTTCCAAAGCCGAAGTCTCAGGTTCCACAAGAACGTTCCTGTCTGTAAAAATATTCCTCGTTTTCTGGGCTGTAATGGGATCCCTGTAGATCAGTTCCACGGTACGAACCCCTTTGCGTAAATTCACTGTAAACAACACGCAAGGTTTCCAAAATAGATACTTATGGGCACTTTGAAAGTTTTTTTTGTGGAACGTCATGGAAGAACGGGAATGAAATAAATATTTAGGAATTGGGGCTCTCCTATAGTTGAAAAGGTATATTACAGATTATCACCATGACCTAACTTAAGAACACCCAACGTGCTTCACCTTATGCAGATTCCATGTTTCCCGGGGTGAATGCTTATGTCATATAAGCATGGGGGAAAAAAGGAGATTAAGGGGATTCTCTGGCATTCTAGGTACTGACATTTTAGCCACGTGTGCTACATTTTTGCAATCTTTGCGGTTAGTAGTATCTCAAATTCAAAGGTTTGTCAACCAGGATCAAATAAAAACCCACGTGTCGTAACATGTTATTTGTGCCTGTGGGGTTCAATTACATTTAATGACACAAATTCCTTTATCTGTGTCAAAGAGGAGCCAAACCGTTTTTGAAGATCTCATTCAGAGATATCTATAAAAGTAATTGTAATTGAAAAGGATTTTCTTAAAATTTTTTTTTTTTTTAGTCTGTGTACATAATTATCATTTTTGGGGTTTTTTCATGCATTTAATTGTGAAATGTTATTCTGTTCCCTGATATTTTGTCTGCAAGGAAATAGTATCCAAAAGAGAATAAATAGACCCAGGTTTCTTTAACAAGAATAATTATTTATAGCAGTTAATTTAAGGGTATGCCTGGATTTAAATAGTAGCAAATTAAGAGAAATATTGTAAAGAGACAGCTAAACGTTTCAGCTGCAACTTGTATTTGCAAGTGTGTGGGGGGGTGGTCTTGGTCATTAGGGGTGCTGTAAGGTCAACAAGATCTTCATAATCATAGCCTTGAAACACAAGTGGAATGAAGAATCCATTGACCTATTTCCGCGATATTTACAAGAAAAAAAAATTGACTTGTTGGACTTTCATTGTTGTAAAGTTCTTGGTAAAATGTATGTTTTTTGGCCTTAAACTATGTGTGTGTTTGGATATTGGTGGTAACATTATTAGGTATGATGAAATCGAACTGCAAATACCTAAAACCAGACCCCAACGATCATCGGGGAGAAACGGTTATCAACTAGAAAAATGAGGTCAACCTCGTGAAGACGAGATACTGTTTACACGCGTTCCAGACTGGAACGGCTGGAGGTTTTGACCATCCAAATCCAAACAACAACCTTCCCCCCATCCGACTTCCCGGTCTGATGAAGGTATTATCAGTTATGGAAGAAAGGGACGGCTTCTGCATCCCTGGAAAGTGTGTTTAGTGTAGTTGTGCACATGGCTCTTGGTGAAAGCGTATTGTAAGAGATAAGACTTGATGAAAGGGCAATTTAAAAAGCAATCAGTGGGTTGATTTTCAGTGTAAATAACCATGATTTACCGGATATATCTTCCCCAGAGCCTTATCTGTGGATACTGTTTGACCCTTCGAAAGCCACAAAGGTCAACTGAAAAAATTACATTCTAGATTGAAAATGATTTATTTTATTTAAATTAATTATTTAAAGGTTGACCAATGGAAAAGTGTTGAATAGAATAGGCGGCGGTTGAATGGATGACCATTCGGCTCTGGGTCTGCCACTTATAAAACATGTGATTTTGATTTTTTTGACACGTGCCACGAGTAAATGCCTGGTCATCATATAATTTCTAAAGGTAAAGTTCCATTTGTCATGAAAAACACATATATTGTTGACCACCTGAAAACATGCCCTATGATTTATACCCAAATTCTGTATAGATCTGTACTTTTCAATAACATGACATTATTTTCATAGGATAAAGATGACCAACACTGCACGCAGACCGTTAATGTTTTGAGCTGTCTCTGTTCTTGCTTTTCTTGGCTGAACCCGAAAAGAATTGGTTCCCACTCAAGAGTTGTATTGAAAATCTGTGCTGTGAGACATTGAATTCACCCACTTGTACTTGTCATGTTGGGCTCTTTCCTTGTTCATGATACAGCGTTACATTTATGCACTGTAGCCGTACCAAAAACCTCCAGAAAATAGATTATATTTTTTCACGACACTCCAAAACCAGAGCTCGCTATTATCCTTTTCTTGAGTATGTTTCTTTCAGTAAGAGATCTGATGTGGTTTAGCAAATGAATGAGGTTTGTCTATTTTCCAAGTGTGACATCATAAAACCAAGTTACTACTACGGTCCTTCCAAGGCTGTGCAATAATCCTGTTGTATACTAAGGAACAGTCTTACGAGGTTGCGGTTCTCATGTTCACACCGGCTCCCCTGTTCATTAACTAACCCTCATACACAGTTTAATGACTATATTACATTTTCCAGTATGTCTCCCACGGAGCCTCTGTGACACGCTGCTGGTGACTGCGTATGTCAAATGTCCAAGTATCTCGGGACAGACACACCGTCTGCCTCTTATAAAGACTACTGTATACTCCTTGTTGCTATAAGACCCTTGAGGAGGGGACCTTGCTAAGTAAAAGCCTTCTTGGATTCTGTAACCATACATTTCAATCAACACATTATTTGTTCTAAACAAAACTGAAGTGCTTGGGGACATTTCAGAGAAGAGGGGGTTAATTAGCTTTGTTGTAAACGCTGCAAAAAGGACCAAACATGGTCGGGTTCCCATTTGTTGTTTAAAATAGTTTAAAAAAAAAAAAAAAAAAAAGCCAAACTGTTTGAAATATGTCTAGAAGGCATACAGACAGTTTTTAAGCGACCAAAAGTTGTTTTTCTTAAGATGAACAAGTCAACATTTCAAGCAGTCTCTATTCGTAACAATAAATGTTAGAATGTATACTGTGTCTCGTGCGCTCTAAGAGTTAAGTCGGACAGTCTCTTATCAATACACAGCGGCTGTCTGTGCCATGTTAGTGCAGACGCTGGGATTGCTAATTAGGTTTGGCACAAGACAAAGAATTTAGAACATAAATTAGACATGGTATCTGTAAGTGACAGCGTGTTGCCGCTCTGTGGGGATGGTATAATAAAAATGTTTAGAAATTAATGAAATGTTTGGGACTATGATGTCAAGAAGGAGTGGAGCCAAAGGTGTTTTTCTAGAGGAGTCTCCATATGAATTACTACAGACCTCGGTAGCAGTCCTAGAGATTGCTCTATTCTCAACTGTTAGAGCTGTTTACATAAACCAACCATCTACGTGAATGTGTCTTTGTAACATGGTGTTTACTTAAATTTATTTTGGGAAATTCCATTAGACTGGACCAAGATTTCCTCATAAATCATTGAATCTACTGCTTGTGCGCTGATAAAATCAGGGTACTCATTCATTCTCATTTTCATTCTAGTCTGAGCAATTTGTTCGCAAAACCAAAAGACAAAAATATGCAATATTGTCTGTGGCCTGCAGACAGGGTTAATCAAATCAAAGAACACATATAAATAGATATATACATTTATTTATATATTTTTTTTAAAAAAAAGTATGTTTATATGTGTCAAAAATAAAGGAAATAGTTTGGGGTTTGTGTGGTTGCGATTCCTGGTTAAATTGTGGGGAAGGGTACCTATTTTGCATGGTTTTCATGGAAGGGAGCCAGACTTAATGCTTGATGAAGACACAGTTACATTTTTTCATTCCTCTTTTCATTTCTCCCCAGAATGATTCTTTTAAGCCATCTTCTGGACAGGAATTTTAGATGGCGCTGTTTTTTCTCACTCAATAAGGGTAAAGCTTCGTCTTTCAGATGAAGTCACATCGATGAACTCAAACTCGGTCAACCTTCATCGCAGAAACAGGTGACGGTAAATAGAATGTAAGATGGAAACTCGAAACAACTAAATGCATCTCTTAGAGACTGATATATTGTTGCGTTGTCGTACAAACTGGACCAAGCTGCTGGAATTTCTGGATAACAAATGTGTCCCTGATATAGAGGAAGGTTAAATGTTTCCAGAGGTCTGAACTGTTTAACTAATGGCCGATTAGGAAAGAACACAGAAGAAGGGGAAACCAATAAAAAACGGCACGTGGGAATCCAAGATATTGTCACCAAGGATCAGAAAAGGAATTCTACTCAAGAGGTTCCATACAAAAACCTTGAGTAAAATTTTAGGGTCTCCTAACAAGTTCTAGTTTGATCTTCCATCTTGTCCTCCATCCTTATATATTTTCCAGGTTCCTATTCCAGTTTCCCAGTAGCTCATGGAGCAGAGAAATAACAGCCACCATGTTTAGCACATTGCTCATTATTTGGGTAGTATGTAATATAGTTACAAGCGTTCAGTGTTTGTCTCCTGGTTTATAAAGTTTTTACGTGTGCCTTTTCCGGCAAATTAAAATGAAGAACATTGAACAATTGCACCTTTTCGGTTTGTTTTTGCGTAGTCAATGCTCATGTTTAGGCATTCAACATATGACTGACATTAACCTTCACAAATGCTTCTGTGTCCACCCGAGGGCCAGCTTGGAACATATAGCTCTCCGTGTTCTTCTAACTTCTCAAGTGAGGACTTTGTCCCGTGCATTGGTGACTAAGAAAAATGATCAGGAGACTGTGACACAAGTCTCCTGCTGTCCCAGACAGAAACCCCCCTTAGAGTATCTGTCTCAGTTCATACTGAACCTAGGGAGGGTTTGGCTGAACACGATCAGCTTAGTCTCAATGTTTTCCACGGATAACGGCTGAAATTAAGCAGAGACAGTTTAAAAAAGACGCCTTGGTACTTAATACTTACAGTACTAAAAATTCTGTGCGTAAAAAGGGCCATAAAGAACTCCCATAAATGTCCAAAGAATCCATGGTGCCAAGCTTTACGGTAGCAGACACTTTCCATGAAAAGCATGGAGTCTTGGGGCATCTTATGCACAAAGAACATTTTATAGCAAGCAGTTCTTGTGCTAAATGTGAGATAATGACCCGCAAAATTCCAATGGTTGGTTTGCTCAACATTTAGACCCTTCCACCAGAATCACTCTTTCTAAACATGGCCCCAGGCTTCAAGATAATACATTGCTTGGTGATACACAAATGGATTATCATGTTAATGAAATCCTAGAATCTTGACGCTAACTCAAAAAAAGGAGAACAGGTTAGGGATTCTCTATTAGAAGACAAATCTTTTTCCAATGTCTCTCAGTTCGTTCTTTAATAATTGATAAAATTGTCTCTATGTAGTGTTACTTTTTTAACGGTTCGATGGAACACATAATAAGACACTCAGATCACATCTTGCTTTTTTGTTTTCCTTAGTCCGGAAAGAAAAATACAGAAGAGATTCTACTTTCTGCTCTGAACATATGATAACTTGGATACTGGTCATATTTTTTGGGTACTTTATCATAAACCACACAAAAAAGATATATTTCTTTGGTATTTAAGGCAATGTCAAAAAGCAACCTACTCTGGGCTGACTCATTCCTGCTTGGAAATTCTGAGGAGCCTCCAACCCACTCAGATTCAAACCTGCCGTGAGTCGCTCACAGATTGGAAAATACATGAAAGCCAATAAAATATTGGGAAACGTCTAGTCCTTATAATAGAGTAATTACGATATCCTTTAAAGCAGACCTGATAATATGGGACTGCTTCTTAAAAATGGTTATTGTTTATTCTTAGAACAAGAGAAAGCTTTATGGTACATGGTTTGAATTTATTTCCAGGAACATCGACGGAATGCATCATTCAATAATCCCAAACTATTTCCTTTTGTTCCAAATTCATGCTTCATGCTCGAGGATAGAATAACCTACAGTAGCTTTTAGTTTTTAAGGGGCTTATCACTTGACATTGATGTTACGATGATCATAAAGAAAAAAAAGAGGATCATAAAGAAAAGATTGGAAAATAGACACATGGCGAGGCACCTCTTTAGTATGAGAAGTATTACAGTGAATGTATTCATTTGGCTGGTAGATAAACTCTTAATAGACCGGACAATGTCTAAATATCTCCAAAGACATGTCCAGCTGGTGGCTTTACTTGAATTTGTAACATTCATTCAAGAACATGCACAGAAGAAACATACAAAGAAGAAAGGTCCAACCCAAACCTCCTGAGAGGAGAAACTCACCATGGACCCTTGCATCTTTCGAAGCCAACCAGTCTAATTATACCTCAACTTTACGAGGGTCGCGTTAGGCCACCTCTAAGGGGTCAACCTGGGTGGAAAAACCTGGGGCCATCTTTAACTGAGGCCTTCTTCTAAAGAAGCTTGGCACCACTGCGGAACTGTCCGGGATTAAAGTAGAGGGCGTCTAACGCACAGCCGCTAGGGTTGTGGAAAGCCACCTACGAGTGGAAATTTGATAGCTCCACGTAAAACAGTGTTTCCTATTTTGGCTGGAAGTCCCTTTTCTAGTCTGGAAATGATTATGAATTTTAGAGTTTTCGTAATCCCCCTCTTTAATTTTCTTTAATGGGAAATCCCTTCATTTCCTACTTTTTTTTTTTTAAAACAAGCCCTCTTGAACTTTATTGCTGGATAAATTCACGGTAAATCTCTCATTTTTTTTTAGCTTTCCCCCCCCCCTTTTATGAACTAGACACCCTAATAAATTTGTAACCCATTTTAGGCTCCGTGGCAGATTACAACACAGGCTCTACTTACTTTATCAGAAAAAAAGGGGAAAAAAGGAGAAAACCAGATTTTCCATCTGGAAATTGTCTGTATTTTCAGCAGGGCAGAGAACATTATTTTACAGGAGGACATGAAACATTAAACAAAACTGCCTATGCCCCATTAATCTTTAAACTGCGGTTTTTAAACGACTTTGAAACGGGCTGAGGCCAAAGGTCTTCTAACCTGTTTCAAGAATGAAGATGATCTTTTTTGATTTTTCATCTCCTACTATAGATTTTTATGTTTTTTTATACATTGATATGGCAGGTTTTTGATTGATACACTCGTTACAGGTAAGAGTGAACTTTGGAGTGTCTCGTGAACGTATTTTAGAGATATCCCCCCCCAAAAAACAACGTTTTTGGCTCATAATATACGTTAGAAACCATTCCAAGCAAGACGCAAGGACAGCCGCATCTAGGGGTTGTAGACACAAAAATATGGGTAGAGTATGGTTAAACCAGTTACAGTTATGTTTAAACCAGACCCCTTACCTCCCAGGATACCACCCAAAAACTGCTTTTTATGAGAAAATAAATATATATATTAAATTATTAGCACATACTTATTTTTTAAAAAAAAGCAATTAATTTTCACTTAACATAAGGTGGCGTAACATATTAATGGTGATATAATACAGGTATGGAGATACTAACGTCCTGCATAGAGGGATGGTTCTGATCCTAGCATCCCCTTCTAAGAAGCTACTTTATGAATCCACTACCTTTTTTTGTTAAGTAAATACTTCCTGGTGTACCAGATGTCCTTAATTTATTGTGCAGATAAAATAACTTTTATTACTTCTCTCTTTGATTGGCAAGCATCCTTTGGCTCTCTGGCTATCGTGGCTGCCTTTGAATCGTGTGAGTAGTTACCCCAAGGTGACCGGTCCCAGAGCTAAACTGCTAATATATCTTTTTTTAGCTAGATAAATTTCTCTTGGATCCATTTTTCAAGGGTTACCATCTTCCTTGCAAGACATACCTTATCCCTGTATCTCACAAATCACTTGGATGCAAGGAGGACTCAGCGGTTACCTTTTCACGCTGAATCATCGGGATTTTATTACTCGCTAGTGTGTCTCGCTGATGGCAGCTGAGTGGTTTTCCCTTAACAGAAGGTCCTCTTGGGGATAGAGGAACGCTAAGAGGAATCGTCCAGTTTCTGTGTGTGTGTGTGTGTCGTTGGCCAAATTCCAGAATTATTTTTTTTCCAACACATACTGTCAGGATACTCGCTTAATATTTTACGATGATTATCCTATATTCTGATGGCACCAACATATTCACTTTTAAAAACATTCTTTTCTATACTTTTTTTTTTTGGAAGTCACTGTAATGTGCAAATAAAGCTTACTTCTAATTTTTATTTTTTCATGGAATTAAATCAGCAAAGTAAAAGCATTGAAAGCTGTTTGTGATGCGCAAAATATATCGGCGTTTACATACACTTAAAAATACACCGTATCCAATTTGTTAAATTATCACATATGTTTCTTGGCATAGCGAGCTTTAAAATGTGCACCTAATTATAGAATTAAAACGAAGGAACTGCCGCTGATGCGGGTACTTGGCTGGCAACCTTGTAGGTCAAATGTAGGCAAAACACACAACTAATTAGAATTTCTGAGAAGCGAAAATACTAATTTAGAACTGCAAAAACAAAATTGATAAATACCAAAAAAATATATTTATTTTTTTTCTCCCCCCCTACGTTTTAAGAATCACACTATGGACACAGAGTCCATAGGAAGTCCCAAAGTCAGCTCATTTAGAATGCTACCATTCTGTCCGAGTTTTATTCCATTTGCCGATTTTTGGTTTAAAATGAATTTACCTTTGTGTTGGTTTGGTTTGAAGACAGTTTGTTGGATGAACACTTTCCCTTTACTGTGTTGGTTCTGCATGGTTATCAAAAAATGTAAGTAAGGCAGATCAGACCCATTCGGCCGCATCTAGTCTGCCTGTTGTTCCTGCTGTAAAGACTCAAACTTTAATCAGTCCTCGGCAAAGCCAAACTGGCGATCACAAGGCGGCCATGGCACTTTAAGACCAGCCGCCTGATGATGTAGGTGCGTCTGATCGCTGCATGTCAAGCCACATGGCACTCGCTCCAGCGCCCGCTTTGCCCCGGGAGCAGAAAATCGGGGAGTATGGGGTGCCAATGGCCAGCGGGCCACTGTGTGCCAGATGACCAGTCCAGGTCTCGTCAGGCTGTATTGCTGCCCCGTATATGTTTAAATGCCTTCACTGTTCATTGCGGCTAGTACCCTGGATTTTAATTCATGGAATTTGTGGTTAGCACTTACTTTGAATACCCAAATTAACAAATGTGGAATTTTTGTATGATAATTATCAGGAGCCAACCCTACATTACCGTATCAGATGGCTGCGAATTTGCACATCTAGAAGGAATGCTGGTCAAAACAATTAGACCATTTTTTTCCTTTTCTTTAAGGTAGTTGACCTCACTAATGTGAATATAATGGACGGAATTAGAATCCTGTAGCAAATGCTTCTTCAGGCTGCTGCTCTTCAAGTAACGTCTCTTCTCCCGTGAACCAGTAAAGTACTTTTTTTAAACTCTGCTTTTGATCGGCCTCTCCGCTCGATCCCTACATACTTATTTTTGTGTTGTGTTAACCTAGCGGTATAATTTTTAATTTCTTTTTTGTTTTGTTTTTTAAATGTCCCGAGTGCATTCATCAAAAGGGCAATTAGCATGCAATAGTTTCGAAATGAGCATTAAAATTGAGGAAAAATACCAGATTATCGGCATGTTTTTCTTTCTGTGGGTGCCTAATTTGAACCTAATTAGTAGCACATTTTGCAATGTTATTCATGAGGACATATTTGTCAGGGAAAGTTAGCCTGAGGTTTGTGTGTGGGGTTAACCCTTAAATTGGTAGAAAGAGCAGTAATTCGGCACAAATGGAATAACCGAATGGAAATAAAATAATTTAGGTGGATCTGTTACATTTCAGATTTTTATCGCATGAAATCCTCGCAAAAATGTTTTCGTAATAGTTTTATAGATTTAAGAATTAATGATGTAATCCTTGTTGTTCTTGAGCTGAGCCTTCTTGTGCCTTGTGTGGCAAATCATAAATCATTTACCAATCGTCACGTCAACTCTTCGATGTTGCCGATAGGGAAAAATTGGAACCGAATAAGCATAAAGATATGGTCAGGATTCTAGTAACGTTAGGGTTTGGGAAGCTGATAAAGAAAAGCCAGGTGTGACCGGCATACACATTTCCACACCTTTCCGGATTTGACGTTTAATCATCATCTTCTTGTATTCATAGGCTAAACGTTGATTTACCTTAATAGCTTTGGGCAATGTATACTTTGGGCAGGGTTGTTATTAATGTACGTTGACTGGAGTGTTCAATTTGGACATGTGAGGCCAAATACCCATCTCTGCTTCATCATTAACATAGGACATCGGATACGTTTTGCCGTCAATAGAGAAAATAGGAACCCACTCTCTCATGTACTATGATATTTGAGCGGGGCCCATTTAATGAATGTCCCTTTGTTAGCACCAATAAAGGTATATATAGATTTAGGCCAGTTTGCCAGGCTTGTTCACCAGTGATGGCCTTTAATTCTGCAGCAGTCGACAGTCCATCGGCGGACATTCCTCTGTGTAAGCACAAAGTCTCTCTCCGAGCTGGACATTCTTCTACGCAGAATAATAACATGGACATTTTTCCATGTCCTATCAAGCTATCCAACGACCAACTCTTCTACGCGCTTTAAAGAAGCACGTGTTCCAGCACGTTTACCGTTCTTCTACATGTGTCCCACCCAATCGGGCCATTCTCCTGCAGGATATTAAGAAGTAGATGTCCCACCAAACCAGGTCATTCTAGATGCTGCGAAGAAATACATGGCCCACCCA